>CAIGQQ010034671.1:2665805-2680892 GCA_903798035.1 Danio albolineatus
ATATATATATATATATATATATATATATATATATATATATATATAAATATCCACATCCTAATCATATTTTAGAGTCTTATTTCTTGGTTTCATTGTAAAACTGTTTTTGTGAATATTTATATCGAGGGACTTTATCTCACAGGAAGCACTTAAAAGTGTGAAAAAATTACCCACCCTAAAAGTTGATCTACTTCACATATTTAAATATTTTGGAGGGATTTTGTTTATTCTGTTAAAGATGGATTTCATATCTTGAGTTAAAGTTTTTAGTTAAACTGTTAAAATTAAATAAAATATGTAAACATTCATGCACATGTAAATGAGTAAAATAATTTACATTTCAGATTAATCATTTGCTGTCATTGGTTCTAATATATTTATCTAAATTGTCTTACCTATTGAAATCTTATTTATGAATTAAACAAAAGCCATTTAAATTGGTGTCAGAAATTAAGGACTGACAATTTTTTTCTTGGTCCTCGCTCAACAAAGATAGCTCACACAGAAACAAGTACAAACATGCACATGTTCACATGCGCACGCACACACACAGATAGTGAGAAATTCACTCATAAACACACATCCTAACACACATCACGTCCAAAACTGAAAATAAAAATGTACGTTTTTTTGTAAGCATTTTTGTATTATGCATTGATTTTAGATATACAATCAAACTTAAAAAATATTCAGACACATCAACATTTCTCGCATGATCACAGTTTATTTGAAATAGTTTAGTAGATGGTAATAAAACATGAAAAGAACTCAGGTCTTCACAGTTCAACTATATCAGAACAAGTGGAGCGATTGATAATCAATCCCCACAAAATCTGGCATATTACATCATGACAATATTTTCAGTGCTTTGTTAGTTCACTCTGATCTTCATTGGCAGCCTGTATTTTGTCAGACTCACTGCTGCAGCTTCTTTACTTCATGTTGGGGGTTAGTTTAATCCACTGTATGAAGAATTTTTGGGTGTAATATTTATAGTTGTCTCAGTTTACTCTATTTTGCTCATTTTATTCTATATTATAAATGACAAACTACCTCACCCACTAGTCAAAAATGTGTTTGGTGTCTGAATAATTTTTGGTTTCACTAGACAGATTGGTTAAAAATGTAATGATCAGTATTCTTATGTATTGCTTTACTGTTTTCTGTTCTTTAGCTGTTTCCCTATTGGACGGGACGAGAGCCCAGGGAATTATAAGAGCAAACAGTCAGAGCGATCCGGATCCTGAGCGGATCGGACTCCTCCGTCACCCTGCTCAGCTCAGTGATGGCTCTTTGCTTGGGTCAGGTGTTCAGCAAAGACAAAACGTTTCGGCCTCGAAAGCGATTCGAACCGGGGACCCAACGTTTCGAATTATACAAAAGAGCCCAGGCGTCTCTGAAATCAGGCCTGGACCTGAGAAAAGTGGTGCAGCTGCCAGAAGGAGAGAGCATTAATGACTGGATTGCTGTACATGTAGTAGATTTCTTCAATCGGATCAACCTGATCTACGGGACAGTGAGTGAGTTCTGCACTGAGAAGAGCTGTCCCATCATGTCTGGAGGGCCACGTTATGAATACAGGTGGCAGGATGGGGAACAGTACAAGAGGCCCACCAAACTGCCTGCTCTAATATACATGAACCTCCTGATGAACTGGATTGAGTCACTTATCAACAATGAAGACATCTTTCCTACACGAGTAGGTGTGTGACATCAAATATGTTTTCCAGATTTGCTGCTATGGAGGGCTATTAGTGTAGAATGTCAATTATACAATGATTTCATTCATTTAAGTGGTATAATGTTTACAGAGAGAGAGAGAGAGAGTGAGTGAGAGAGTGATGTACTCTGAAATACACACATGTAAAATAATCATTCAAATCAAAAAATGTTTTTACAAATTGAGTAGATTCCTTGTTGAATCTTTTAAACTTAAGTGGTAGGAAGGTTTATTTTAGCTAGGAGTGAATACTGTACTGTGAAAATAAAATCTAAATCTCAATCTCCACATAAACAGATGATTTTAGGTATACTGGCATCCTTTTGCTCCGGAAAAAACACAGGAAGAGCTGAGTGATTTGACACAATGCATAAACATGCATTTAACATTAATATTCAGGTCTTTACATGTGTTTGTTGCCTCATTACAAATATCCGCAGCACATTTCACATTATACATGTTAGAAACCTTTAGGATGACATTGAATACATTTGTAAGAGGTATATCACACATTTTGAATTATGACTCCATGGTCATCCATGTTTACTCTCCCTTAAATGCTGTCCAGTTTTCAAACTAAAAGTCCCATACACAGAGTAAATATACATCTTAGATAAACTTTAAAAAAAAAACAACGGGGGAAATTATCACTGTTGTAATCTTATTAAGAAACATTGTACCCAATGAAACGCTGCTGTGGCCGTGAGCAATTGGTCCATGTTTAAAATTTCTGTCCAGAGAGGTCATGTTTTGATCTTCAAATGGTCTTACACAGTCAAATGATGCGATTTCGCAGGTCAGAGTTCACGAAGCTTGAACTTTCCAATGCAGCGACCACTGAAACTAGCCGCATGAGCTTGCGTTTCTGGTCTGATGCATTTCTGTGCGTATGAAAGGAAGTCTATGGGGAGAAAAGTGCAGTGTGACTGCAGCTTAACTCTTATTCTTCAGCCATGCCTTCACTGTTAACGATTTTTGTAAATTACACAGTATTTAACTGTAATATGAACTGAATTTTACTGTACAACAATTAGTATGCAGTGTGTTACTATATTTTAAAGATGCATTGTGGAAATTACTGTATATTTTACAGTAATACTTACATATTCATACTAATACACATATAAAACAGGATGAATGATGCTGTAAATATAAATACAGTATTTTTGCTGTAATTAATTTACAGTAGGGCGCCGCGGTGGCGTAGTGAGTAGCACGTTCGCCTCACAGCAAGAAGGTCGCTGGTTCGAGCCTCGGCTGGGTCAGTTGGCATTTCTGTGTGGAGTTTGCATGTTCTCCCCAGGTGCTCCGGGGAGTCCATAGATATGCAGTACAGGTGAACTGGGTGGTCTAAATTGTCTGTAGTGGGTGAGTGTGAATGAGTGTGTATGGATGTTTCCTAGAGATGGGTTGCAGATGGAAGGGCATCCGCTGCGTAAAGCATGTGCTGGATAAGTTGGCGGTTCATTCCACTGTGGCGACCCCAGATTGATAAAGGGACTAAGCCGACAAGAAAATGAATGAATGAATAATTTACAGTAAGTTATTGGCAAACTGCTGCCAGTAATAGTTACAGACTTTAAAGTCTTTGATATTTTATTTAGTAAGTCTAATTTAAAATCTAAAAAAAATTTGTAAAACCTCTTAATATTTGAAATAGTTTTAAAAAGGTTTTGCTAATCAAAGTCATTTAGTGCATCCAATATGCAGGTAAAAATAAATAAAAGCATGCATGTGGACAGACGTGGACACATGCAGACCCTTATTTATTTTCATTTTTTTTAAGTACCCTAGTATCACATTATTTATTATGACAAAACCTTGATGGATTTTTAATGAACATTGTTAATTAATAGTATGTGTATAAACACAAATTACAGAACAAAAAATGTTACATTTATTTTTAAATCACATTATATTTTTGTCATAATCAAATATGATTAAAAAGAAATTATTTTCTAGAACTTGGCACATTGACACAAACTGGATATTTAAATGATTTTTATTTCCTTTTTTAATGAGACCTCTTCCTATTTTCTATTTCAATAAATAGCTTTTAAAAGCTTAGCCTATAATGAATGAGCAAAGAAAGCTAATGGAATGAAATAATACAAAAATAGTTACACATGAAAATGAGAAATGACACAGTTAAGATTCTCAGGAATTGCTAGTTTGCAGGCCAGAGAATGCTAGACACATACTTCTGTCTGAGAAATATGACTGGATAGAGTTACCGAAGCCATACTTAAGCTTTGCCAACAATTCATAATTCCACAGGCTGAACTATTTGCTGAAACTCTTGAGACATATTCTTAGTAGACATTCTCTTTATAAACGACATAAACATTTTCTCCACTGTAAAAAATGCTGGGTTCCACACAATCTATTTGTGTTGGGACAACGTGAAAGAATTAAATTAGCAATTCATTTTTTTAATTTTAAGTGGATTAAACAAAACAGTTAAGTTGCCCAAAAAAAAAAGAGTTGTGTTGTTTCAACTCATTTTAGAGGAGTAGTTTCAACAAACAGCAAACGTCATCTTTTGAGTGTTCTATCATTTACAAATGTGTATCAGCAGTATGTGATACAAGCATGACACTGTTATTGTTTTGGTTTTAGGAGTGCCTTTCCCAAAGAACTTCCAGCAGGTGTGCAAGAAGATTCTGAGCCGCTTGTTTCGGGTGTTCGTACACGTGTACATCCATCACTTTGACATGATCTGTAGTATGGGAGCTGAGGCTCACATCAACACTTGCTACAAACACTACTACTACTTCATCTCGGAGTTCAGCCTCATTGACCACTCTGAGCTGGTGCCGCTGGTGAGAGCTGTGCTTTATTACTGTTATAAAGAATGGAGTGCTAATTATTATAGCTACATCAAGTGGTTTTCCTGCCCTCCTCCCTCCTCCACTCTGCACATTTTCTTTAAAGCGAGCTGATGATCTGAATCAGATGTGTTAAATAATAAAGACACACACTGTGCAGGGGTGGGGGTGGTGGGGTGTGCAGGACTGAAGTTGGGTACCAATATAACACCAAACGTAGCACATTGTGATATAAATAGCTATAAATAATAAGTAGAATTTAACAACTACTTAGGTTTAACCACAAGCTTTTTATTATCAAAATACAGTGGAGATCAAAAGTAGAGAATTATTGGGAACACCTGATAATTTTTCAGAATTAACATAATCCTCAATGTTCAGAATTTGATGCATAGTAAAAACAGTGGCAATAGTTATCTAAAATACAAATCTTGGGTTCAGTCTTTAGTCATTTTGACAATGAACATAATTTTGCCAATCAGATTCAAATAAATGAAACTTTTTGAAGTGAAATTTGGACCAGTCCTCTGTCCACACCACATGTTCCTCAGCAAAGGTTAATCTAGCTAGCCTTCTTTTTTTTCTAATAAAAGGTTTGGTAACACTTCATTTTGATGGTCAGTAGACTGTCTGCTTAATATCTGTTGATACTGACATTTAACAGTTCTTCAACAGACATTTAACTGACTATAAGAAACTTTGCAAGTACATGTCAACTTACACTAACCCTAACCTCAACCCCAACCTAACAGTCTACTTATAATCTAATGAGAATTAAAAAATGCAATGTAACTTAAACTCAATAAACAGACCGTCAAAGTGTGACCGGTTTGGTCACTTCAGTGCAGGTTTCAGTCCAAATTCTGCAAAATGTTGAAACGTATGGCGAAATGTAATATTGATGTCAACTTTTACCTTTTTGATATCAAGAACTGAATTGTTCATAATAAGAATGCTGATTGTTGATATCAAGAATTTAATTGTTGATATCAAGAATACATATCCTGAGAATGAAAAAAAAGTCAAAACGACTTGCCATAGAAACAGCCTTTATTCCATTCACTTATTTTTATGTGATTTGGTATTATTACCACCCAACATTGTCTTGAGCAGCTGCTCTCCCAATGTCTGGTCTCGCACTTCCAAAAGCCAGCTTTGTTTTCATTGCGTATAGGATTTTTTGATCCTGAGCGAAGTACTAAGCGATCCTGGATTAACAGCTATGTTAATCCTGGAACATCGTTTTTGTTCGAAAATGTAATCCATACCTATGCTCTACCCCTAAACCCAACCATAACCAAAATCAGAGGGGAATAATAGTTGGCTAACAATCATGTAGCGGTGCATAAACCTAACCTTAAGCCTAAACTTAATGTTAACATAAACAGTAAACGTATTCCTTAATTCTAATTAGAATGTTGTTCCAGGATAAACATAGATGGTAATCCAGGAACATGTCCTACTTGGTGAAATCAGGCTGACGGTTCATTGCATTCCAGTTTATTATATAAGAAAAAAGGCCCACAGTGGCTCCACCTACGATGGCAAATTCCATTTTTTCTTCTTCATGTTTGGTGCCAGTTTATTAGGAAGTGATGGTTTTCTTCTCTTTGGCTTTGTGATATTCCAGCTTTTTGCATAAATTTAATTGCATCCTTGGAAACATAGATATTGTTTGCCAGGACAGATCCTTACCCAGTTCCGAATCCCAGCTGCATTGTTGAACTGATTGCCCATTAAAAAATAAGTTTTTGCAAATATTTTAAGTTTGTATTATGTTTTATAATATACATGCATAACTTGTAAAATAAGACTAATAATTGTTCTTTTACTCCAGTTTGGACAACTCCAAATAAAAGCAGTGATCTTGAAATTTAAGTTCTTTATTTCTTTCATTTTGATCTACTGTAGATGTTGAAAACAAATTGCAAATGTGATAAGTTTGTACTAATAACTGAGTTTTTCCTGTGTTCACAGAAAGAAATGACTGAGAAGATCTGCCACTGAAAGATGCAGAGAAGAATGGATGTGCATCCAAAAGCACAAAAACTTTAAACATTAGGAATAATGTACGTGAGCTCTGATCTAATATCAGGGAGGACCAGAGACTTACAAATGAGCTAAAGCTAATAAGAGCTAAAATTCAAGGTTTACTGAATTGGTGTGGTGTTCAACATGTATTCTTGAGGGAGTATACTATATATCTCAACTTCTGCAGTATTGATATGAAATGTTGCATAAATTGCTCAGTATTTTGCATACATTTCTGAGCATTTCACAATGTGACTTCACAGATACTTTAAAATAAGAATCCCTGAGGGAATCTAGTCTTGAAAAGGCATGTCCAAAATTTCTCCTAGCGTTTGAGATGTTACATTCTTGCCCTGTTTTGTCCTTTTGCAGGGCAAAAGCCTTTGCCTGTGTTTTATTTAAGCAGGGCACGTGCAGTAAGAAACTATTGTGATCGTGACTGGTGATGAATAGTACTTCACAGTATTATTCTTTTTCAGACATATTGTCTATTGTATTTTTTTGCATGCAACTTTAAAATATAAACATTTGAAATAACGTTTCTTTTCTGTTTTTATGAAACTGGATAAAAATACAAGCCAGACTTTTATCATAATAGTGATGGTCTGATGGTCACAATCTGACAGGTTTTAAACTTTAGACTTAATGTTTATTTCACTTACAGTAAATCAGGGGTGTCCTGTCCTGCTCCTGGAGGGCCCTAAAAAGTTTAGCGCAAATTTTAAACTAATTAAACACACCTAAACTAGCTAACTAAATTCTTATTAGACACACTAGAAACTTCCAGCTATGTGTGTTAAAGTAATAGTTTATCCAAAAACCAAAATCACCCTATCATTTACTCACTGCTCAAAGTCATCCTTTGTGTGTATGACCTATTTTTTTTGTCAGACAAACAGAGACGGATTAGTTTTCAATTGTATCCTGCCTCTTCCATGCTTGATAATGACATTGGATAGTGGCTTTTATTTTGAAGCTTCCGAAAGCAAAAAATTTGTAGTCGAACTAACCCATACGCCACCAGGTGGTTAACGCATGAAGCAAATCAGTGTGTTATTATAACAAACATATTACTGATTTAGTGATAAACTTGGTAGCTGCAATGATGTATGCAATGAATGATTCATGACGTAAGATGTATTATTAAATGGAAGCTCTGGGAATAGATGAGTCTCACTGGAACCATACACCACATAGTTTGTGTATCACAGAAGATGGCGGCGAACAAGAGAACGAGTTGGCTTGGCATTACTGTATAATATTACACAGTACACACAGATTCCACACACAGATATGCAGGGTTCTGTCGCCTGTTTGTCTCACATGAAAAAAGTCATAAACATCAAGGATTGCTTGAAGATGAGTGAATTGAGGCATCATTTTCATTTAGTGGTCAATTATTCCATGACATATTTCTGAAGAGGCAGGGAAGAAACAAGACCCCCACAGATAGTCCCACTCTAAAGGCATTCCATGTGACCAAAAGTAAAGAAAGGTCATTTTGAAGTAGAGGGAAGATTATCATATCTGATTAAAGATTACTTACTTAATTACTTCAAGAGCCGTTTATATCGAAGTTAACATTTAGCCGCACCATGTTGGTGTTTCGTAACATCTCATTTTTACAAGGTGGGTCCTTAACCCAATGTTCAACCTCCAACCTGGAGGACCAGGACATACACACATACTACACGGACAATTTAGCCTACACAGTTCACCTATAGTGCATGTCTTTGAACTTGTGGGGGAAACTGGAGCACCCGGAGGAAACCCATACGATCATAGGCAGAACATGCAAACTCCACTCAGAAATGTCAACTGACCCAGCCGGGGCTTGAATCAGCAACCTTCTTGCTGAGGTAACTACACAACCCACTGCACCATCGTGCATTATGAAGAAAAAATAATTTTAACAAAATAATGCAGTGCACATATGTTGTTTATAACAAACACCACTACAGATGAAGTCAGAATTATTAGCCCCCTTTGATTTTTTTTTCTCTTTTAAATATTTCCCAAATGATGTTTAACAGAACAAGGAAATTGTCACACTATGTCTGATAATATTTTTTCTTCTGGAGAACGTCTTATTTGTGTAATTTCGGCTTTTAGCAGTTTTACATTTTTTAAAGACCATTTAAGTTATACTTGCCTAATTACCCTAACCTGCCTGGTTAACCTAATTAAGTGTCTTGAAAAATATCTAGTAAACTATTATGCATTGCCTTCATGCCAAAGATAAAAAAAATCCATTATTAGAAATGAGAGATAAACAGAAATGGGGTGGGGGTAATAATTCTGACTTTAACTGTACATCTAAAAATAAGAGTTTGCTGACTTTAAGGCAAGCTGGAGCTACACTCTGCATGTCCTCTAGTACTGAGTTTGTTCACCTCTGACTTGTATCATCCTCATCAACACAATGCCCAATTACACACTAAAAATGGAATATGAGAATAATAAACCATATTAGTGACTCTCTAATGAAATTTTAATTATAGTCATTTAGACTATTTTTGACTTGGTTGTGAAAAGTATGCACATTTACTATATATTTAAACATTGCTTGCAAGTTTTACTTTACATAAAAGCAATATCTAGAGAAAGCTGAGCAGAATGACAAATGCATCATTTTAGAATTAAACAAGATAGCCTATTAATAATGTCTATGGAAATACAAGTTGTGTTCATGCATGTCTCTTTGCATGCAAATGAGTTGCTGCTCCAGGAACCTTTTCCAGTAAAAGGACAAATAAATAATTAAATAATTAATTTGAACGGGCGCCACGGTGGCGTAGTGAGTAGCACGTTCGCCTCACAGCAAGAAGGTCGCTGGTTCGAGCCCCGGCTGGGTCAGTTGGCATTTCTGTGTGGAGTTTGCATGTTCTCCCTGTGGTTGCGTGGGTTTCCTCCGGGTGCTCCGGTTTCCCCCACAAGTTCAAAGACATGTGGTATAGGTGAATTGGGTAGGCTAAATTGTCCGTAGTGTATGAGTGTGAATGTGTGTGTATGAATGTTTCCCAGAAATGGGTTGCGACTGAAAGGGCATCCGCTGCGTAAAAAATATGCTGGATAAGTTGGCGGTTGATTTCGCTGTGGCGACCCCGGATTAATAAAGGGACTAAGCCGACAAGAAAATGAATGAATGAATGAATAATTAATTTGTTTAAAATAATGTTATTTCATTCATAAACAAAAATAGGATTAGCATAACCTAAATATTCTAAATCATTATAAAAATATACAAAATTGTAATTGTTAATTAAATATGTATTACTAATATGCTCACCAGCCACTTTATTACACCTACCCAACTGCTCATTGACTCATTGACAGCAAATTTCTAATCAGCCAATCACATGGCAGCAACTCAATGCATTTAGGCATGTAGACATGGTCAACACGATCTGCTGCAGTTCAAACCAAGCATCAGAATGGGGAAGAAATGTGATTTAAGTGACTTTTAATATGGCATGGTATTTCTGGTCTGAGTATTTCAAAATCTGCTGATCTACTGGGATTTTCACGCACAACCATCTCTAGGATTTACACAGAACGGTCCGTAAAAAAGAAAATATCCAGCAAGCAGCAGTTCTGTGGGCACAAATGCCAGGTTGATGCCAGAGGTCAGAGAAGAATGGCCAGTCCAAGCTGATAGGAACAGTTACTCGAATAGCCACTCGTTACAACTGAACGCACAACATGTCAAACCTTGACTGCCTCAGCAGCAGAAGACCATAACAGGTGCCATACCTGTCAGCCACTTCCTGTTACAACAGGAAACTGAGGCTATAATTCTCACAGGCTCACCAAAATTGGACAATAGAAGATAAGAAAATGTTGCCTGGTCTGACGAGTCTCGATTTCTGCTGCAAAATTTGGATGGTAGGATCAGAATTTGGTGTCAACAACATCCTGCCTTGTATCAACGGTTCAGGCTGCTGGTGGTGGAGTAATGGTGATAGGGATATTTTCTTGGCACGCTTTGGGACCATTAGCATCGTGTCAATGCCACAGCCCACCTGAGTTTTGTTGCTGGTCATGTCCATTTATGACCACAGTGTACCCATCTTCTGATGGTTATTTCCAACAGGATAACCTGTCAAAATCATCTCAAACTGGTTTTATGATCTTGACAATGAGTACTGAACTGGCCACTGTACTGAAATGGCCTCCATAGTCACCAGAGCTCAATCCAATATAGCACCTTTGGGATGTGGTGGAATGTGAGATTGGCATCATGGATGTGCTGTGTAGCTGACAAATCTGCAGCAACTCTGTGATGCTATCATGACAATATGGATCAAAATCTCTGAGGAATATTTCCAGTACCTTGTTGAATCTATGCCACGACAGATTAAGGCAGTTCTGAAGGCAAAAAGGGGTCCAACACGATACTAGCAAGTGTATATTTAATCTTGTAAGATGTGTATTTAATTAACAGCTAGAAAAGAAATCATGTGTTTATATGAATATAAGTATTTATGTAAGTGATTATATTTTGTTAATATACACTGTGGACACACATCAGCACTAAAACATCATGCAAAAGTGAATTTTGCACAACAGGTCCCATTTAAACCTTAATATAACTTGAAAGACAGTCAAAAAAAATTAAACAGTACTAAATTAACACCATACATTTGAACGAGTAGTTGACGCTAACAAAAGTTCACCAGAAAAATTATAACTTTTCCCAATATATATTAAATTTGCCCATACCATCTTACCGATTGCGTAACTGATGTTGCACGGTCTGACTGCCTTACCATTAAAATACTTCGTTTTCTTCAGTGTGTGAGTCTAACAAATTTTAAACGGTCCTGTTGACATCTATAAAAACCGTTTAACGTGAAATCTAAATTTAATCTCCAGTAAATCCGTGACAAACACAAACCTATGAATCAGAGTCGTGGCATTAACATATAAATATTCATTAGCACGTGGCTACGTTACTTCGTATTGTCCAGTCACGTTAACTGATTAATATTCATGAGCCCTCTCGTCACCAGCGTGTGATTCGCAAATCCGCCGCAGTGTTTTCATCAGCAGGAGGGCGGTTATCGCGTTTGGGGGTGGTGCTGTTATGTTTCGGTGTTGTCCTCCACCTCTTCCTCCTCCTCACTGCTGCTGTTCAGCTGAGGATGGCGGAGGCAGTCACTGTCCAGCGAGACTCATTCGGCTGCAGTTTACAGGTTTGATTTATTAATATCCATTAAATATAACGTTTTAGAAAATTGTACTTACCGTGAAGTCAAGTAAAATACGCCCAGCTCGCTGCTGCTGTTTGCTATTGTGCTGTTTACCATATGTGATTAAGCGTCTTCATGAGTAGCTCGATTGGCGCCAGTAAATCGCCAGCTGGAGAAGAACAAAACAAACAGTTGTATTAAATTCCGAACGAGTTAACATTTCTCCGTTCACATTAGCTATACGTTTCATGTCTTTAAAATGTCGTTAGTTAGTCAAAACCGCCTATTTGGTTAACACGTATTCTGCTGACAACGTTACACTATTTTAGTTCTCTGACACTTGTTGCTTGTCTTCGTAACTTGTTTTATAGTTAGGTTCTCCTCCTCTTAAAGGGATAGTTTACTCAAAAGATTTCTATCACCTTCATGTTTGACTAATTCTGCACGACTCCCCTTAAAAAGAGAGACCCTTGGTCACCCTCAGTCCCCATTCCCTTTCATCTCTTTTCCAAACTATACAAGTAAATTGTGACCGAGGCTGCTCTTACCGAAGAAATGCATCCAGTTTTGTGACATATCTTGGATAAACTGATTTCCGAATCAGTCATTGCCTTTGCTTGATAGCTACTGTTGCTTTAAATAATTTTCTCGCTCACCGGGATTCCCGCCTATTACCACCGTTCCAACTATTATTATTTATTAATGATAAAATGTTTTCGACAACAATGTTGTATAAGCCACAACATTTAATTAATGTTCGTTCTTATTTCCTCAATGACTATATGGTATTGGTGTGCTGGATTTTCCCTTCAGCAGACAGATGATTAGAACTTGACCAAACATGCAGTCTCTTCTCACACGGAAACGAAGCCGTTACATAGTTTCACTTGACCTACATACATCAAAGAAAACCAGTTGTCACACTCTGGTGACGTTTCACGGTGTAACGTTACGTCACGAGTTGTCCCTGCGGCTCAAGGGTGTCACGGCTCCGTAAAAAAAAAGCTGTCACTGCTCCATCTCGCGCGGTTTCTGGAATCATCTTGCCTTCTTTTTCTTTCAGCTCGCGGACCTTCAGGCGCTCCACTGCTCCTGCCAGGTACAGGCAAGTGTCACGACTTACCTTAAAATGGGCTTTTCGTATGTCAAACTGTTGCTAAATGATTAAAACAGAGCTGGCAGTCTCACATATACGAGAAGGTTTTGAAACGCTTATTGAGTCACGAAGAGAGGCTTGTTGAAAGCGAGAAATGAGATAAGTGTGCACACTGCAACTTTTACTGCTCATGTTCACTTCCTCTTTATCTGATTGAGGTTCATGTTTACGGGAGACTGAAAGTGAACTGCTAAATTTAAAACATGATAATGAAAAATTGTTGCTGCTTTAATTGTTTGAGTTAGTCAAATGAACAAATTTCAGTTGAACTGCTGAGATCAATTGAATTACAGTTAGAATATGTATAACTCAATTAAAGTATAACCTGATTAAACATAGACCACAAAACTAGTCATACCTATTAATTTGTTTTAATGAAGGTTTATACATCAAATTAAATCTGAATAACTAAGCAATTCTTTTATGTATGGGTTAGTAAAATAGGACAATCTTTGACCAATACACAACTATTGGATAATCTGGAATCTGATTGTTTAAAAATGTTAAAATACTAAGAAAATTGGCAAAAAAAAAAAAAATTGTGGAAGATGATCTGCGTATTTCTAATGATTTTTGACATAATAGAAAAATCAATAATTGTGACTCATACAGTGTTGCCACACACTCAAAGGAAAAGACTAAAATGATAAAATACTATACACACAAAGTATATAGCCTGTACTTATAGCAAGAAATGTGGAAAGTAATATCATTTCATTATGCATTTACTATCAATTTTGTCATTTTGTTCACATGGCTGTCAAGGTGCAGTATGTAAGTATGACACCCAGTGGTTGAACTAGGTATTGCACTCCTGGATCAAAACAAACGGAGCCACAGGTTGCCAGATTGAAGACAGGAGCGAGTGATTTAAACCTTGTTCTAAATAAAAGCAGCGGCACCCGATAGAAGGAATATTCTCCATATTAAAAGGAGTTTTTGTCCTAACCAACACCTCGAGTTAATATATTAGAAACAGCTTCTATTTCTCACAGCTGAACAACAGAAAACTATTTTCAGTGTTATTTAGTGTTAAATACTATCAATGTGAGTTTGAATGCCATTTTACATGACATTTATTGCCGTATACTGAAAGCAGCAGCAGTTTACCTCAGACCTTGAAATTGAAATTTAGAACTAAACACGTGATTCAGCATCTACATTTAATAATATTAAAGAGGGTCAAAATGTATTAAATAGATTATAAATCTTACCATTTCGTGAGGGAGTTTATATTCTGTGCTTCTGAATGGCTGTATTTAAATTTCTTGCCTGGTGCAAACAGCCAAATTGCTTATCACTACGTATCTCTGCATGATGCGTGTTATTAGGACACACGGTTACAGTGTAACCTGCTCACCTAATGTTTACGTTCATAATATTTATATTATTTGCTAGATCATAACCTCATGTGGAACTGAATCTGTCTCATTTCTTATTATATTGTCCACCAGAGGTTGCATTTCGCTCACGGATGCATGCATTCAGAGCCTTTCTGAATGAATGAATGAAATACGCGGTTTTCTACCAAAACAACCTGGAGTGCTGAAATATAATTGGCTAAACTGGCATTGGCCAGGTTAAAAGAACATAAAAAAGAGAGCATTCCAGCACGGAAAACCCATTTTCAAAGCAGAATATCTGATTTCAGCATTGTTTTTCATATAAACAATGTTCACTTGGCATGTATATCTGCAAACATATTATGGTATTTTTATGCTTTATAAGAGTCAAAAACTTACATACAGCATCTTTAAGTGAATAATAATCAGATGATGTCATTCTGCTGTTGTCTTGCTGCCAGTGAATCGCTGGAATGTCCTTCAGAACAAACAGTTATCTCAGAACAGTTCATCCAGGTCTTTTAATCTAATTTGCAAATTTGTTTGAAAAACAAATTAGCCAGAGATCAGTTATCATGATCAAAAGATCTAGAAGCTTCATAGTCATGAATCATTTTAGCGAGGTATAATGTATGGACCACAGATCAGTTTTTGAAGATTCAAAAGTTATTGTTCTCCTTTGTAAAAATTTTGAGTCTTACTGCTAGTCCCAATATAACTCTGAAAGAATTGTATAATTCCTGTTCTGTTCTGTTATTAAAACGTTGATTTTTCTTTCTTTCTTTCTTTCTTTCTTTCTTTCTTTCTTTCTTTCTTT
>CAIGQQ010034671.1:2680902-2720043 GCA_903798035.1 Danio albolineatus
TTCTTTCTTTCTTTCTTTCTTTCTTTCTTTCTTTCTTTCTTTCTTTCAGATAACCAGTTGCGATCTGGGATCAGGTAAGGCGGAGAGCCGCAGTTTGTTCTCTTGTGCCCCCAGCACCGTCTCACAAACCTCCGCAGGTACAAAAACATTGTTCCAATCAAGACATTATTCCAGAAATAAGATTCTCACATAAGAATCTATTAAGTAGATTTTATTATTATTATTGGATTAGGAATGGAGAGCAGTCAACCAATCAGCATCACAGACCCAAACACACGGCGAAAGAAGAAACGCAGAAGAGCTGGAGACAGTTTCACAGGCAAATTTTGTGGTAATCGTCTTGGATATGCAAAAAAACCCATTTGTTTTTATTTCTAATGTGTTCTAATTTTTGTCTTGCTTGCAGTATTATATCATTATAATCTGTGCATTATCAGATCTTTCAGAATGTTTCAGTGCATTTCCTTACTGCACTTTTTGATTGAAAAATGTGTGGGGTCAGCTTAGAAGTGTGTGTGTGTGGGTTGTAGATCTATACAGGCTGACGGATGAGCTGCTGGGCCAGGGAGCTTATGCCAAAGTCCAGGGCTGTGTGAGTTTACAGAATGGCACTGAGTATGCAGTAAAGGTAAGATGACTTTTGAATTTTAAACCGTGATATTTTTATCCAAGGTTATCATACCATCAGATTCTTATACTGGTCCATGCCTAATTATATTATAGTATTGTATTTCTAACTTTTAAAAACTTTTTTTTTTTTAAATATTGCATTAGTTTTCTCTACACAAATATAATCCGTTACTTTGTATAACTTGTGGCTGTGGTTTTCAGATAATCGAGAAGAATGCTGGTCACAGTCGCAGCCGAGTTTTTAGAGAGGTGGAAACACTTTACCAGTGTCAAGGAAACAAGTAAGATCATAGTCCAAACACCCGACCAGCTATTAAACTCAGTAAAATGATTTCAGAATTATTGTTATTGATTGTAGTAAGTTGTACCCACTCTGTTTCTCTCACAGGAACATTCTGGAGCTGATTCAGTTTTTTGAAGATGACAGCTGCTTTTATCTGGTGTTTGAGAAGTTACGTGGAGGTACCATACAATACTTTAGTTGTGAAATACAAATATTCCTTAGTTGTTGTTTTTTTCTGAAATATATATATTTTCTCATCTTAGGTTCCATTTTGACACACATCCAGAGTCGAAAACACTTTGATGAGAGAGAAGCGAGTCGTGTGGTCAGGGACATAGCAAATGCACTAGACTTTCTGCACAACAAAGGTAAACACTGTATGTTTACTCTATAGCCTACTAACCATAAATCAGTATCAATCTGTTTACTTAAACTTGTCTCTGTTTTCCCCACAGGAATCGCTCATCGTGATCTTAAGCCTGAAAATATTCTCTGTGAATATACTGATAAGGTAACGCATGCTTTTAGAGATTGGTAACATTGCGTTGGCTGTCTGGCCAAGAGAAATTTTAGAGCAAGAACTGAAACGTGCATTATTTTATGTTAAACATCAATATATATCACAGAGCTCGAAATAATTTGGATCTGTTGGGTTTAATATTTTTAAAGAAGTGCCTTACATTCACTGAGACTATATTGAATTGATAAAAAATACATTTAAAAACAGCAAAATTGTGAAAACATTTGCAATAATAGAAAATATTTGGTTTCTTTTAATGTTTAAAAATGTTATTCAGTTCTGTGATAGCAAAGCTGCAATATGATGATTTTTTAATTGTGGCCGATTGAAAACGTCTCCATGATCTGCTTTTGAATTTTGTAATATCGTGCTTCAGCACACATTGAATCAGTTTCAATTTTGGCACCTCTGTCTTAATATAGGCCTACTTTACAATGCAACATACATTCTCATCAAATATTAAGAAATGGTTTCACTGATGGGACTGCATTTATTCATAATGATCAAAGTATGTTAGTTGGATGTGCTTTAAAGCCCTGCCAATTTCAGTTTCAGTTGCGCATAAAGGCTGGTTTATACTTTCCACAGCACGACTGTGCACACAGCTGAGAGTTGTGAAGGCTTTTATACTTGATGCTCACACCATTGTACTATTATTTGTAAAAACAGGAGGCAATTTGAAGTAACTGTCAAGACGAAACAGTGAGAAAGGAGAAGTCAGCAAGTGGAATTGCTAAATGACTGAATTTAGGTATATATAAAATTAATAGGTTGTGGATAATATTAAAGGACACCTACAAGAATGTTTGCTGTTACACTTGTTTAAATGAGTAACTTAGGCTATGTTTTATATATCTAAGCTAACTGCATACTTGATGTAAAAAAGTATATACAATAAAACTTATTAATCAATAAAAATGAAAAATAATTTACTTAAGCATTTGACAACCTGTGTACAAAATATATGCATTGTTTTACCTTAAATACGAACTTAAAATCAGGCAGGTGTTACAAATGCAAATTCCTCCAGCTTGAACAGACTCTGCTCTAAGTTGTACGTCTTCGGATGTGTAGCAATGCACAAACTTACAAAAAACGCTCTGCTGGCTGAAATTATGTTGCGTGCACCCAAAGCAAACATCCACCAACAGTGTGATTACGTCACATTTGCCGCGTGTACCCAAGCGAACTTTTGCATTTTAAAAAACAGCCAGTATTGTACTGTAATGAGTTTGCTTTCTTACAGGTTTCCCCTGTGAAGATATGTGATTTTGATCTTGGAAGTGGAGTAAAGCTGAACAGTGCCTGTACACCAATAACCACCCCTGAGCTCACCACACCGGTAAACACAACATCTGTCCTCGATCATACCGTGTTAAGTGTTGTTACAGTGTTTGAGTAGCATCAATTCTGTGTTGCAGTGTGGGTCAGCAGAGTACATGGCTCCTGAGGTGGTGGAGGTCTTCACTGACGAGGCTTCCTTTTATGATAAGCGATGTGACCTCTGGAGCCTCGGGGTCATTCTCTACATCCTGCTTAGCGGAAGTCCGCCATTCACCGGCCACTGTGGCACCAACTGCGGCTGGGAGCGAGGAGAGACGTGTCGTTCCTGCCAGGTAAGATGAAGTCACACTAGGTGAAATATGTGTCAGATTCAGCTCATCCATATAGAGAGATTTGCAGTGTTTACGTCTTCCATTCAGAACAACCTGTTTGAGAGGATTCAGGAGGGGAAGTATGAGTTCAGCGATGGAGTCTGGGCACAGATATCAGCCGATGCCAAAGATCTGATCTCGCGGCTGCTGGTGCGAGATGCCACTTTACGGCTGAGTGCCGCTCAGGTCCTGCAGCATCCCTGGGTGCAGGGGGTGAGTCTTGTTTCTGGAGTGATAATTGATTAAAAAACAAGTTCAATCATTTTTTTAAACATAATAATAATAATTAAAATAATACATTTTATTTGTAATGCACTAGCACTTTTGGTCCACACCTGGGTTCGTTTGACGTCAAGAGTACAGTACGTTTAGCTAGTGTGCACTTGTCTTCTGAACTTGGAAGTGCACCCACGAACAGTACCCAAGCCCGCCTGAAAGAGGTGCTCTGGGGTACGGTTCACGTGTACTCTGGTCTGGTTCACTTCTGGTATGAATGCAACCGTACCAAATAGCAGAAGTGAACCAACAAAAGTACAACAAACTATCGTTTTCATATTGTTCATTCGTGTGCGTGTATATGTGTGTTAGTCTGTGTATCAGGTACTGTACCTTGCTGACAAGCGGGACTCACAGTGCAAGCGCAGTGATAATGCTTGTCTCCCAAAAAATAGCTTCTGCAGACATCACGTGATGTTCTGAACATTTATAATATTTTAGGGGCAGATAGGCGCGAGTGGCTTTCTGTATGTCCAAATCCAAAAGGTTCAGTAAAACAAAACGACCGCGATGTGCGTACGTTTTACCATTTTGATTCTTTGCTTTCGTGTCTCACCTAGCAATAGATGTACACAAAACAGCAGCTTGATGACGCAAGCGTACCAGGGTTCAGAAGGAAAAAAAATAGACACAAACAAACAACAATCGAACTTGTGTATGTCCAGGCAATTGAACCAAGTGTGAAAGCACCTAGACTCAGGGTGCTTTCACACTAGCACTTTTGGTCCGCACCTGGGTTCGTTTGACATCAAGAGTACAGTACGTTTAGCTAGTGTGAACGTGTCTTCTAAACTCGGCTGTGCACCCACAAGCTGTACCCAAGTCTGCCTGGAAGAGGTGGTCTGGGGTACGGTTCATGGAACTCTGGTCTGGTTCACTTGTAATATGAATGCAATCGAACCAAAAAACTGAAGTGGACCGCCAACTGTAGAACAAACTTTAGTTTTCATAACGTTCATTCGTCTGTGTAGGTCACCTACCTTAACGACAAGCAGGACTGACCCAGTACAAACAGTAATAATGTCCGCTTGTCTCCTCCAAAAACGATTTCTGCAGACACTGCATCATGTTTTGAACATTATTAATATATATTTTTTGCGGCAGATAGACGCATGTGACTCTCTGTATTTTGGTTTTGGCAACAAAAGTAAAAGATTCAATGAAAGCAGAAAAAACGTGATATGCGTACGTCTCCATTTTGACACTTTGCTTTTGTGGCCGTCACCTAGCAACAGATGTACACAAAACAGCAGCTTGATGAGGCAAGCCGCAAGCGTAACGAGGTTCAGAAGGAAAAAAGACAATGTGAACACAAACCAACCGAGAAGGTGGCAAGGGGGGACAATCGAACTTGGGTACAGTCCAGGCAATTGAACCAAGTGTGAAAGCACCCTCAAAGCGCTAATAACATTATTTTCTTTTGACACAAAGTATATTTATTCATGTGTAGACCATTTTGAGGGATGTAAACAAAAACAACAGTCCCAACGTATTTCCTGTTTTACATTTTTAATTTCTATAGCTTCCGACTAGCCAAAAAAATCCATTTTGATAAATGATGTTATGATAGCTGTTTTAACATTAAGTTATGAATGAATCGCCTCTTGCTATAGTTATGAAATGGTTTGATGATAAGCAGGAAATGTTCATGGGCCAATGACATGACCACATTGAAATGGTCTATAAGTTTAGAAAGTTTGGCATCATAATGTTTATATAAATATTATTTGTTTGGGGTGTAGCGATTTACAAAATTCATGGTTCGGTTCAATAAATGGTGTCATGACGTGGTAAGTTTTTGATACAGCGAAAGGAAATTAAATGGACTTATTGTTAAATTTTTTTTTTTTTTTTTTTTTTAAGTACGATCAAAAAGAATTATCTTTTCTTTGCTTTGAACAACAATAGAGCTGTGCTTTACCTATCTTCCTAGCAGCATACACAAATAAAACAGCTCCTTATAAAAATAGCAAATGTAATATTATAGTAGTTCTAGATAAATACAAATTGCAGTGTGTTTTTGCGCACATTGCGATATCAATGCTGAAACGATTTATTGTGCAGCCCTAGATTATATTATATTATATATAATCGTATGTAATTGTTTTTCAGAATGCACCTGAAAGAATTCTTGCAACTCCTCGTGTTCTACAAAGGTATTTTATATATATATTTTTTCAGTTCAGTAGATGAAGTGTGATTTCCAAATTTCCATAATGTTTCTAACAATCTCTCTGGTTGAACGCACAGAAACTGCAGCACTAAAGATCTGACGCAGTTTGCAGCAGAAGCCATCGCGTTTAACCGGCAGCTGTCGCAACAGGAAGAAGAGCAGGAAGACTTTGGCGCCGTCGTCTGCTCCATGAGGCTTTCTCCTCCTTCTAACTCTAGACTTGCCCGTCGCCGAGCACAGTCTCAAGCACTACGCAACAATACCTGAAGTTTACCCACTGCACAGGTGCTCCAGTCATATACACACACATTATAACCTTTCAGACACTTCCGAAACACACAAATGCGCATGCACCAGAAACCACCAGACTAACCTTATGTGTACAAAACCATGCACATGTCTTTTATTCATTTTGCAGGTCAGGTTGGTCGTCTTTTTTGTTCATCTAGTGTGAGTTTAGTATCAGAATATTTATATTTATCATCATATATTTATAGCAGGTGGTGATTGTTGGTCAGGTATAAAAAGGTGCTCGGCTGTGTGTGGGAATTAATAGACCGTTTTATTTTAATGTAACAACAACATTAGCAGCCATTTTAAATGTAAGTTAGCATTTATGTTCTTAAAACAAGTTTTATTAATATTAATGTAAATCACTGGACCTTTTGCTTTGTCACTTTTTTACTGTTATTTAATTTTTTAACAAACGTTTAAGCAGATGGAAGTATTAAATATTTTTTTGCTTTGTTTTTGCTGTGTACTGTAAAGCCATGTTGCCTGATGGTAACATACCCTAGAATTGTGTATTATGAGAGGTACGATAAGGTATTATAGACATTTGACTTGTTACTTTTCAGCTCAAACCGTAAATATTGCACACTATATATATTTTTTTGGTCATCAGATGACTATATATTTTTCTTTTAATGTATATTTTTTATTGTTCTGCTTTTGTGTCTTTTACATTATTTTCTTGTAAATGTGAAGTATTTTTTTATGCATGAGGGCAAAGAACATATTCGGTAATGAGATGGATTAAGTTTTATATTTTTTGGTTTGCATTCAGTGGAAATTGTGCCGTTTTCGGGGTTGGGGCAGAGCTCCTGATATGCAAAATAACTAATTACCTCTCAATCGCCTTTTGTATTATCGAGATATAAAACATGCAGTTATTTTTCCTATTATTTGTTGCAGATTGAGTTGAGATGAAATGGCGAGAATTTAGTGGTTGTCCGTATGTTATTTATTTATTTATGTATCTTCATGAGAATTTGTTGGGATACATTTCTTGTACCAGGTAGGACACTAGAGGGCGCTACCTCATTAAAGCCTATGTTCTCAGTACTCCGTGCCAGTTTGATACTGATGCAGTATCTCAGTCTACATTCAGGAATGGTGGTAATGGTGGTAACTCTGGGACTGATCGCAGGTCAGAGTGTTCACTTGGTTTTCCAATTTTGAGAAATAAAGCAGTTTGCACTGAAACAAGAACATTGAGTCTTTGCTTACTGGATGGCGTACGGGAATTTACTATACTGTAATGATCACCTTACATGAGATGCTAAACATAATAGTGTGCATTAAAATCTAAATTGTACAGTGTTGCTGTTATGATTGTTGGTATTGGGATGATTTTAGGCTGGTAGTAACGGATTGTGTGTAATCTAGATTATGTAGTCACTTTCTAACATTAGATTAAATCAAATCACTTTTATTGTCACATCATCAGCAGCACTTGTACTGTGATGAGGGAAAAGCTTAGGTGCTGGCTCCAGACAGTGCAAAATACAACAATAGTGCAAAATACAACAACATGCAATTAAAAAGGTGTACATAGACTGCTGGTGCGAAACTATTGTAGGCAATATTATTTTAATTAAGGATTGGTTAAAGTGCAGTGCATGCTTCATCTTGATTGCATGCAGTGAGGGATATGAAGAGTTTGTGTGTGGTGGGTTGAAAACCTATCCATCGCAATAAATGTGAATGAAGATTATGGCTCCGTTTAATGATTTCAAATGAAAATTCTAAAATTTTCCTCAAAAATGAGCAGTTTTCTGTGGCTTCTATGTGTAGGTTCTGTTATTTTATGTTTATTATAATAGGTTGTTTTCATTGCCTTTAAGTGAAATAACTGAAAGTAACACGAACCTGGGAAAAATTCAGATGGATTTTGCATCAATTTTTCAAACTTCTCACACACTGATAGTAAATTAGCATTACTTAATGGATTTCTCCCTTTTGCTTTTTTGTTTTTCTTAACTCCCGTTTTTCATACTGTTGAGCTTTGACTATTGACAGTAAAGAATGGTCATGAAAAGAAAATGGTAAAACTAGCACGATTGCCTCACAGCAAGGAGCCTTGGTTCGAGCCTTGGCTGGGTCAGTTGGCATTTCTGGTAAAAAAAAAACCCTCACCCCTCAATTAATTAGAGTATACCATTTATTAAACTATTATGCAAGTTATTAAACGCATTGCTTTTTATTAGTCATGGGATTTCTAGAATATCATGGAATTTTAAAACATCTGTTCCAGACATTGAAAGTCAGGGATTATTTTGTTTGTTTGATTGTTTGTTTTAAATGCTTGTATTATTGTTGTTCAAAATTAAGTTGTTTCATGTGTTTTTCCTGTTGTTATGGATGGGCTATATGTTTTGGTACCATTTATTGTCTTTATACTTATCAAAGGCTGTACTTTGGCTTGTGGTGCCTGAAGCTTATCCCACTGTGGGTGCATATTGTTATGCACCTATGTGAGCTATCTTGTTATAATTAAAAGTTATATTTATAGTGTAGACTAGACCAAATTGAAAATGTAACTAATTAAAGCGCAAGCCAAATTACTGTTAGGTAATTTACTGTTAAATTAATTCATTCTGCAACTGGTTTTAAGTTGTGTATTTAAAGTCTTAGATTCATGTGAATTAATCATTTAATGTCATAATCAATGTTTTATTAATGTTATAGGCTCATTGCATTCAATAAGGCAATCCAATCTAATTGTTTTTTTTTTTTCAGCTTTACTAAACAGATGCGATGTGACAACTTGATAATAGACACATTTTCCTTTTTCTTCTGCTCTGCTCGTTATTCATTCATTCATTTTCTTGTCGGCTTAGTCCCTTTATTAATCCGGAATCAACCGCCAACTTATCCAGCATATTTTTTACGCAGCGGATGCCCTTCCAGCCGCAACCCATCTCTGGGAAACATCCATACACACACATTCACACTCATACACTACAGACAATTTAGCCTATCCAATTCACCTATACCACATGTCTTTGGACTTGTGGGGGAAACCGGAGCACCCGGAGGAAACCCACACAACCACGGGGAGAACATGCAAACTCCACACAGAAATGCCAACTGACCCAGCCGGGGCTTGAACCAGCGACCTTCTTGCTGTGAGGCAAACGTGCTACTCACTACGCCACCGTGGCGCCCTCTGCTCATTATTGTTCATGGAAATTTGCTTTTTAATAGGATCAAAGTGAAGAAATTTGACTTGAGTCGGAACCCTGCTGTAGGTGGTAGCTGTAAAAGGTCTTCAGCATATGCAGTAACTTTCACTAGTTAATGCTTTTGGAGATCTGGACAAAACTTTATTTAAAACATAAAAGCCTTTGAAAAATACAAAATGCATGATTTTTTTTTTGTCTTATTTAATTGATATTTATCTAATAAATGTTTTTACTAGGAAAAACAGTCAAAAGTAATCTAAAAGTAATTTAAAGGAATGCATTATCCTTATTATTACATTCTCAGTAACAAAGTACATCAAAGTAATACCCAGCACAGAATAAAAATGTTATAAGCTGTATATGGTCACAAATTCTAACTACATCAAAGTACTTTTTTTGTGTGTGTGTAAATTTTAAATGTGAATTATTAACAACTATGGAAATGATCGTTGTCTCGCCATTATTAAAACTAAATGGTTTAAATACCAAGGCATTTACCAATTATTCATAGCATATTATGCTGAGGGCTCTAAATAACTTTTGAAAAGCACTGTTAAATCACAAATCAGTGGAATGTCAAAAAATCTTGGAAATCAACACTCAAGAGCACTGCAATCCAGTTTGTTGAACTTAAAGAGTAAAAGTCTTTTATGTTTTCATCTGCCACATAAACTAGTGCTTTAAAAAGTGTAGAAGCTAACACTTCAATGTATTTCTCCTAAAACACTATAAGATATAACAAGCCAAAAAGCAGAAATTATGGCCCGTTTCCACTGAGTGGTACGGTACAATCCATGTGCTGGACATAAATGTTCATACTGTCTGTGACCATCTGAGCATGAAGAAATGCAATAAAGAAAAGCATAGAGAGGGCTGTACTATCTTTAAATGTATCTTCAAGGTTTTCTTGCCCTGAAAGGAACGTCCTTTCATTTCTCACTTACCATGTGTAGAAAACTGAGCAGATGTGACTTGTCCTTGATAGTGTCTTCCATAATTACTTCGAATAGTAGTGTTTGTTTTTAATTGGATTTCATAGTCTACTAGTCGTGATCGAGCAGATATGCAAGTTGTTATGATTAAGTCAAACAAGACGGGTTAATTTGGAGAAGGATAACAGGATTCATGCAGATATTCTCAGCTGGAGAACTGAGTCGCAGCTCGAGAGCGCCTCCTGCGGCGATGAGGAGAATGGCTCTTTGTGAAGCGCTCAGTCCACTCACACAGTCGCTCCATCACAAACCGCCCAGACCAAAACCATGCGCTGCTGCACCGGCTGAAGTTCAAGAGTGCGAGTTATTCTTATGTAACTCCGCAAGATTCGTTAAGAGAGAGGATAACGGGCCGTGAGCATTTCGAAATTGCATCTTCCGGTGAGTTTAAAGGCAAGCGAATTTATGTGACCTGTTAATCTGGGATTCATTCATGTGTTTTATTGCAAAGTAAGCGAGAGTGATTGCCCCCTTAGTTTAATAATTGTTTTTAATAATAATTAATAACTGGTTATCTCAACATAGAATAAAACATTACTGTAATCTAGTACAAAGGTACAAGAAAATGCCATAAACATCATGTTTTAAATTCATTTTCTTCAGGATCTAAATGTTTTCTTTTTTGGGGGTGGGGGGTAGGTATACATTTATCGATGTATACATTTATGTTCGGTAATAGGCTATGCCTCAGTGAACCAAATTTATATATTTAATTCAATTACATAATTTATTAATCAAACTTTTTATTATGTTTTCATTGTTTTGAGGTACATTCGAGTGGTCCTCACTGACATTTGCGAAACTGGTTTGCTTTCTTGCACCTATTAATGGACGACTAAGAACTGCACGTATATTTTATTTTACTGTTTAACTATATATATATATATATATATACATATAAACCCAATTCAACAAATTCTCAATAAACTGCCTAATAAATAATTGTTAATAGCAAACTATTTCTTAACTTATAAAGGGCAGAGCCCCCCATACATGTTGTTTTGATGTCCATAAGGGGGGATCAAGTTTTAATTAGACGCCCCCAAACCCCCCTGTAATTTACAATCTGATTATCATGTTTCTGATTAAAAATGGTTTCGGCACCATATTTTTGTCTGTCTGTCACAGTTTATAATATTTAAAGTTATTTTTAAAATTTTAAGATGTTAGAATTAATCTATTTACATACAGTGTATCAGTTTAGTGAAAAGTGATTATACATATACGTATATTTAGTGCTATTGTGTAAATAATAGCAAAAATAATGTGGATGTATATTTATACAAAATAATCACATTCCTGATCAATTTCCTTATGCTAACAAACCAACTGATTAAAACATTTGTGTAACTTATGTAATTTAATGCAAACTACATACTCAGTAATAAAGTTATATGGTAGTGTAATTTCCTCACAACCAAAGCTTTCACGTCAACAGACTCATCTGGACTTGACTGGCATAATTGAATTGGTTGGGCTCAGAGCGGTTGCTGATTTGACGTACAAACAGGCAGGCGGATGTTCAGACAGCACATCATACTCATTACTGCTTTTCTGTTTTCTCTCTCTCTAATTTCCCCTTTTATTCAGTGGCCAGGAAGGTCAGCACCATTTAGAGAGGATGATTTTGTCTAATGCTGATGCTCGCCCCGTATTGCAAAAGTCAGGTGAGAGTAGGGTGCTTCAAAATCAGGGGTTGCCCTCACCAGCTCTTTGCTGTGCTTGTGGGCTGTGCATCATGTTGGCAGGCATTAACATCACCCTAGTGGGCGCTCTCACATTCACCAAAGTCCTCCCCTTAAGCAACCCTCCCATCTTCATTGGACCCATCCTCCTTTTGATGGCTTTTGCATTTTTCATTGCGTGTTGCATCTTCAGTCGACGACCCACCAGAAAAACATCTCGCACGTCTACTGGACGGGACCGCTGGCCATTGATGAGAATGGGTGAAGCAGTTTTTGAGATGGAGACCAGCGAACCCACCCTGCAAGACACCACAGCCGTTCAGCTCAGTCCAACAAACTCTCCAAGCTCTTCTCATCGATGTAGCCCCACCCACCTTCCTGTGGCCCCTCCCAACCCATCAGAAGCCTAGAAGCTGTCCAAGGGAAATGATGTTCATTTAAATCCTGCAGTTCACAAAGGTTCAAACCCCTATTTGGAGAATGTCACGCTGAATTAAACTCTCCGAACTGCAAACATTCACAGTCCCACCAAGCTCTTAAAATAAGATGTTTCTTAGTATGCATGAGCAGACTTGAAATGGAGCACTTTGGGATCATGGATTATTTGATTGTGGCAGTAATGAATTCAGCTCGGTGCCATCAGCTCACAGGGTCAGCCTGACCTTTGGAAGATGTCTCTAGTGTTAAAATAAGAAAAAAGAAACATCATAATTTCATCATCTCTTCCTCAGAATGGTATGGAAGAAAGATTGTACAATACATCAATTTGAAAGCGTTTAAGCTAGCACTTCGGATAAATCAGATCTGACAAATTGACTGAGATGAATTTAATCTTTAGAAACAGAAAATCTTGATCATTTTTGGCTTGAAAGGAATGAGTTCAGTTCGAGGCTGTAGTGAAAAATAGTTTTTACATGTAATATTTACATCAGTCCAAAAATCCAGCTTTTTGTGTGTATTTGTGTGTATATATCACATTTAAACATTATGAAACGTTCAGATGCGGAAACCACTAAATGCTGTCTGAAATTTTCTTCTAAAATTAGCATTTTTTCAGGCTCCTGTGTGTAAAGGCTTAACACTTCATTACCTGCGACTTGTTTGTGTTCTGACCACATGTGCTTGGTTGTATATACCATAAACTAACAATAAAGTGTTTAGTCTTTTAAAAAAACTCTGTTGTAATGCATAGACCCACTAAATATTGTTCTTATGACGCTTTTCTACAGGAGGAAACCACGAATCCAAATACTTCAAATATAGTCTGTGTTAGTAAATGCAAGGGTATTTACGAAATCCAGGTATAACACTGTATGACAACCTTTCAGATGACTGTTCAGCTAATCAATCTGTCAGGTTTTGAAGTGCATTACAGTTCTAAAGAAAATTAGAAATGATAAATTATTCTTAAACAAATACATTTATAGATATGGTATATAAGTATATATTTTCAGTCACCTGGGAAATGGAGGCCTCGAGAATGGTTTGTGAGCACAATTAAGCGCACAGCATGCCATATTATCTGATAATTATAAGAAATAATTCCAAAAGGCAATTGACTGTGTAAAGCCACATAAAACAAAACAAAATATGATATAAATGCTAATCAGGCGACCAGCGAGACCTAGCTGTCACTCAAGTGGCCACACCCTTAATAATGCAGACTTAATATAACTTAATATAAATGAAACGGATGAGTTATGAAAAATTCACCTTCGAATCAAAATCGTTCTTTGTACCAGGCTGTAAACACCTTTCTTTCTGTTGTAAAGTTGGCCATTTTAACATTGGGCTCATTACAAATGTGCTCTATGGAGTCAGGAATAGCGGAATTGTATTAGCTTCACGAGCGAGAGAGCGGGAGGTTGCCGCTTACATTTAACTGTGAATCTCAAACAACATTGTTTCCTTGTTCTCATGTAAATCCTGTGAATATAAAATCCTGGTGGAAAAACAGGCCAATCGGAACAAAACACTTTGCATTGGCCACAACGTTTTCAAGTGAGATTACAACAATGATCACCCCCCCCCCCCCCCCCCTTATTTTTAAGTTTGTCTAATTGTGTTACTCTTATTTTGAAAGCAGGACAGGCTTTAAGAAGTTAATAGTTTTGTGAAGCAGGCAGCCATGTATGACAATGAAGCATCCACACCAAAGAGGCATAAGATCTGGTTTAAATTTTAGTTTAGGGTGCATATTGTGAAACTTGCATATTTTTTTTGTAATGTGGCATAAAAAAACATATGTAAATGGGTGAATATACTTGTTTGATGCTTGTTTATGCATCATGTCATGTCACTCAGTGTTTATTATGATTTTTCTGAAGTGAACGGATGCCAATAAACTTAAAAAAAAACTCCTCTGGTTATGCAGAAGTTGATATTAATTCCTGTTTGTAATAATAAAGTTGTAATAATAATGTTAAATATGATGAAATAAAACGCTTAATACCTGTTTTTTGGCTCCTTTTGTATAGCATACATTTGATTTAGCCTATATTTTATGCCCAACACAACTTTGGAGCAAAACAGGTTACTCTGGTAAGATAACTCACTCCTTCTAGCTAAAATAAATCTTGCTACCACAACAGTTATTTAACAAGGAATCTGTTAGTGTTGTTTAATAAGGAATTATTTAGCATGTGTACATCATGCTGTGTGTGTGGTGTGTGTGTGTTTGTGTGTGTGAAAGAGAGAGAGAGAGAAAACATTACTGACATGAGCTGCTGGAGTCAAAGTAGAGCTCATTAATTTTCTTGACCCTTCTAAATATGATCAAAACTATCCATTATTTAGCATGTGTACATCATGCTTTGTGTGTGTGTGTGTGTGTGTGTGTGTGTGTGAGAGAGAGAGAGAGAGAGAGAGAGAGAGAGAGAGAGAGAGAGAGAGAGAGAGAGAGAGAAAGCATTAAGCACTGTCATGAGCTCCTGGAGTCAGAGCAGAGCTCATGAATATTCATGACCCTTCTAAATATGGTCAAAACTATCCATATAATATTAGGGTCAATTCCTTATGTTAAACATTGACTTAATATTGACATAATATTATTACTATACTTATTATTATTATCATCTATTAATTTTGAGATCAACTAAAGATCACTTTTATCAGTGTTATTTAATCACTGGGGTTTTTAAAGATTATGCGTTATATAGTAGTATGACCATAACTGTTAAAATAAAGGAAATGAGCAAAATATAATATTGCATTTTACTTTACACATTGGAATCTGAACTGCCTCGAGCTGAAAACATGATATCCTTGTGTTTTGCATTATTGATGCTATTTTTTATTTATTAATGTAAAACTGCTTTGAAAATGCTGTATATTGACTTGACTACATCTTATATTGGCCTAGATGTATCACAAATCTGTTTAAATAAATAATATAGGTTAATATGTGTAAATAATATATAAAGTGTTTTGTTGTGTCATATGGTATATTATTAATAAATAAAATGAACACTTGCTGACTAATGTGTCTCCAAATTTGTGCCAATTTTCTTTTGTTTGATTTGCTTTACTTTTCAGTTGCTCATGAGAAGGCTATTGCTTTCACCTCAATCTTTGTGAGTTTATCTTTTTTTTTGTTATAATTTTACTGTGTTCGTATCATGGCGTCACATTCAAAATCATACTTGACCTTGGATCATTAATTATAAATGTAAATTTTTTTAGATTTTCAAATCTTTACATTTATACACGTTGAAAGCTGAATAAATACACTTGCCAATGATGTATGATTTGTTTTGATGGGAAAATACACATATTTTGAAAATCTGAAGGTTTAAGTGAAGTTTATTTATAAACTAATTTCGAGAGGAGCATGCGCTTATGATTGATAGCAGCTGGTCCCTCATTAGCTAACACATGATTCACCAATCAGACGATTCCTAAATCACTATAAATAACCAGAGTATCTTACCTTAGCCATATTCGTCTTGAAGAATCCCCCCTTCCACCCCTACACCTCCACTTTCCTTGTAAGGGCAACACGGAGGCCTAATGGTTAGCATCATTGCCTCACAGCAAGAATGTTACAGACCAAAAACATGTACCATAAGTAAACTGACGAAACTAAATCGACATCACAGACAAGTGTTACACTCAGCATACGCTCTCCATAGCTATTCATAATCTACATTTACTATTATCAAGCAGGGGAGTTCTTGAGACCTACCTGAGCTCAAACTCCCCTCTCGCCCTGCAACAGGATGGAGCCCCAGGCTTGAGGATCTCACTAGCTAAGGGTCTTTCCTTGGACAGCATGCCATACATGCTTTATAATCAATCATCAGCTGAGGGCAGACCATTGAAAAAATTAAATTCTGAGAAGATTGTATTTAATGTTGTGCAAATTATGTTCTTATGCCCTGCCATTACTAATAAATAATGAGTTTTAATGTATTTACAGTATGAAATGTATAAAATATCTTAAAGGAACATGACCTTTACTTAATATTCTAATCATTCTGAATAATTTTTAAGTTTTTGGCTGTTGCTTATGCAACATCAGACTGTTTTTGTGGTGTAATTATCATCTAGTAATTGTATTTATTGTATTATATGATTCTCATTTGTGGCATCAAAATTTGACCTGATGAGCACATTCATATAATGTGCTTTTCCAAAAAAAACGTCCTGTCAACACTTTGAACACAACGTACCCTGCACATCTACAATTTGTTCCTCCTTGTAATCCCGAGGACAAAAAACTCCCACACCTAACAACAACCACACTATTGAAAAAAAAACAGCTACAGATACGAGAGTGATTGACCAAACCAATCTGAGCAAATTGCATGTATATCACGCAGACCAGAGAAATCTGTTATCGTACAGGCAGTGCTAGAAAAAGCTCTGTTGTGTTTGCTCAGTTGCACTGCTGCACCATCTGTGCACACAAAACTATTACTGCTGAACCTTCAGTATGGGCATCAGGGTACAGTCAGTGAAGCAGACTGTGTACATTTGATCTTATGATTTTAGACTATAGGGCTGGGCGATTAAATAGAAATCACAGTCAGCATTGATCATACCTGCAATTGTCATGCACATCTTGTCAGGGAAGCAATGTTCTGTGATCAGTAGTAAATCTCCTCTGAATTTGGGAGCTCTCTTGTGAAAACTCCAAATACCCATGATGAAACAATCCAGGTGCAGAAAATATCCCGCTGTCATACCGTAAAGGTTTTTTCCCTTATTTCTCCCATAATTTCAATCTTTCCATGAAGGGTGGCAATTAAACTTTAAAGAACAAATCCTCCCTATAGGCTCCTTGCTCTTAAATGTGAATCTGTTCTGTGCTTTTGTTTTATTTAGGCATGAAAACACTTGATGAAAACTGCAGGAATAGATCTGTGCATTTTTAAAGAGCCAGACCATTTTAACTGTTTATTTACAATGAAACAGCTCCAGATTAACACATTTTTTTCAGGGCGGGGGGGATTGGGGGGTTTGGTGGTGATGGGGTTCGGGGGTTATCCCTTATTTTCACATCCCAGTGTTGACAGGTAGCATTATGTGGTATTTAAACAGAAGAATGTGCTGCTTTGTAAAGATTATATATGAAAAGATCCTTTTTTTTAAAGTGTGGATCTTTGGCTTTGCCTTTTTTATGCACACAAACATTGGCGAAATATCATTATATAGTTCACCACCCAGTAATTACTTGTTCTGCATCATTAACAGTCTTAATGAGATCAGCACTTAACATTAGCACAAAACATTAATGTACAAAAGCAGTTGATGGATGCAATGAAAATGTGGTTTGATAATCTGTTTGGGACATATGCTAGTAAAATATGTAGGAATTACTTAAAATGGAAATATATTTATATTTTAATACAGGAAATTGTGATCCAACCATGAGAACAGTCTTCTTTCTTCTTTTTTGCATTCATTACTAATGAAAAAAGACACAAATGTTTCAAAGTCTTCCTGCAGTGTGTAAAGCAATTCAAACCCTCCACCCACCTGATGGAAGTGCTTTTCACACTGAGGAAGTCTTTGTGCAAACATTGTTGAACAAAATTCCCATCATAAATCATATAAATTATGGTAAAAATATGCAAATAAGACATTATTTAATGGAATATTAAGAAGTTTGCATACATTTCTAGCATGAAAGCTGAAAATTTGATGTAAGTTAGAATTTTTTTTCACTTATGGAGTCAGCAGTTTAAACAGATTGGATTGTGGCACGTTTGCCTCACAGCAAGAAGGTTGTTGGTTTGGGCCTCGGCTGGGTCAGTTGGCATTTCTGTGTGGAGTTTGCATGTTCTCTCTGTGGGTTTCCTCCGGGTGCTCCGGTTTCCCCCACAAGTCCAAAGACGTGGTATAGGTGAATTGGGTAAGCTAAAATTGTCCGTAGTGTATGTGCGTGTATGAGTGTGTATCGATGTTTCCCAGAGATGGGTTGCAGCTGGAAACAAATGCTGGATAAGTTGGCGGTTCATTTCGCTGTGGTGACCACAGATTAATAAAGGAACTAAGCCGACAAGACAATGAATGTATATTTCAATTGAAATAAAAAAGTATTGCATAACTTTAAGTGCATTTAAAGGTTTGTTGATGTACTTGTATGTATGTGCTAACAACAACTTGGAACAACAACTTTATGTTTTCTCAAAAAAAAATTATAATAATCTCAGTGGCCCTTTACTATAACAACCTCAACATTTTACTGCTGTTGCGTTCAATGTTTCTTGACGGTGACGGCAGGGGTCACTCATGCCTGTATACACCTGCCCACGCACTTTCAAGTTTTACATGTTTTCAGTCGGGCTGACTGAATAGACTTACTGCAACAACGACACCTAGTGGTGATAAGCTTGCAAACACAGTCTAATCGTCTCTGACACTAGCTGACATTTGGATCAGCGTTAAGAAAAGAAGACGTTTAACGTTATTGTTTCATTGTTAACGTTGTATCGTATCTGCTCAAAAGCATTTCATATTTACTAACATTGCTTTTAAGCGGATATTGAGCACGCACACAAACTATTAGGGTACATCCTTAATTCTATTACATCTACAAATAAGCGCTTCTGGACTATAGTAATAATGGTAAGAATAGAAAAATAATGTTATATAGCTGTTCCCTTGCATAGACTTCCCTCGCAGATTTTATGCTATTTATGATGCCCAGACTGTCCTTCAACTCTGACGCATGCGCAGATGCTCAGTTCCCGTGTCGCCATTGTCTTCCACGCATGCGCAGTGTGAAGTTCAAGCGGCACTATATATAAGCTGTTGAGCCTCTACCCGATTCCACCTTCAGCCATTTTAACAATGTTGGGAGCTGTGGGACGCTGCTGCACTGGGGCTCTGCAAGCTCTCAAGCCCGGGGTTCACCCCCTGAAGGCTCTCAACGGAGCTCCATCTCTGTTTTCACGTAAGTGAAATCCATTTTGTTCTATAAGTTGTTTGTTTTAGCTCAGCTCCTCTGACAGCAACGTCACCGCCGGCGCGAGACCGCTAAATGGCAGCATGCGGACTCCCAAGTGCAGGCCGCAAAGTTTAACGTCAATATTTTCGTTCATTGGTTTCGTCTGATGCACTACTTGGATTTTGAATTGTGCTGGAAATATGTTGCCATGACACAATACTTAATTTTAATGACAACAGCTAGTTGTTGTTGGTAAGAACTCGGGAATGACCTTTATGTGTCATGGAGAGGAGGCTCGCGTTGCTAGCTGCGTTTCCCAGCCTGCGAGGTCATGGTACAGAAGACATGTGGAATAAAATCACGGGATTATGCAAACGCATTTATGAACATTTATAACTCATTGCGGCTTTTGAATGCAAACTGCAGTCGAATGTGAACCTATTTCTAATTCCTTTATTTACAGCGGAACTAGCGTTCATTCATTAGACTATTGTGACTTAGTGTCATTGTGCAAATAAATACAATACTTTAACACTGCTTTCAAAACAAGAACTTTCGCGTTTGTGATTTTGAAAGACTTCGATTGCAAATATATAATTTCTGTGTCGTGTGCATGAGGTATTCATCTGTTTCTCTTCCTCCTCCACAGGCAGGGATTATGCTGCTCCTGCCGCTGCTGCTGCCGCCGCCAGCGGGCGTATTGTCGCGGTCATCGGTGCCGTCGTGGACGTCCAGTTCGACGAGGGTCTGCCACCCATTCTCAATGCCCTGGAAGTGGCCGGCCGTGATTCCAGGCTAGTCCTGGAGGTGGCTCAGCATTTGGGTAATGCGATTTTTTTTTTTTAAAGCCCAATCAATCTGATTAACATTATTTATTTGTTACGGTTGTTCTATAACTCTTGCTCTCTGTTTAGGGGAGAACACCGTTCGCACCATTGCTATGGATGGTACTGAGGGACTGGTGCGTGGTCAGAAGGTTCTTGACACTGGTGCCCCTATCAGAATCCCTGTGGGACCTGAGACGCTTGGCAGGATCATGAATGTCATCGGTGAGCCCATTGACGAGAGAGGACCAATTTCCACAAAACAGTGAGTATTTGATTATTGCCAAAGTAGAAGCTTGTTTGGAAGCTTTAAAATAACCCAGATATTAAGTTGATTGACTTATTTATTTTTTACTTTTTTGCAGGACTGCCCCCATCCATGCTGAGGCTCCAGAATTCACAGACATGAGTGTCGAGCAGGAGATTTTGGTCACAGGAATCAAGGTCGTAGATCTGCTGGCACCCTATGCAAAGGGTGGCAAGATTGGTATGTGTATATACACATTTGAACTTAAAAAGAATTAATTGATCAGAGATTGAAATGTCGCTATTAACATTGTATACATTCATATAGAAGGTATTATATTTGATATATTGACATAAATTTCCAACACACAAAATCCTAAGACCATATGGTTTAAAAAAATTAAATAAAATGCTGCATTGTTTAGATGGTGGTTCATCAGACAATTAGAATTTTTATTTTGACAATCATGTGACAAGTGTGGATTTATTACCTGTGAAATTATTGTTGCCATCAAATAAATAACACTTTAGCTTAACTACCAATTCCCACTATTAACTACATGCGTAACTGCCTATTAAAGTAATATAGGTGAGACACCAGTTTTTAGTAATTATAAAGTAATCTTGTTCTACTACTGCTCTAATTATACTCAATACCTAAACCTGACTACTAGACTATTGCCTATTAAAATCACACTAAATACACGGATGTAAAGACTAAAGAGGCTTTGTCATTGCAGCAATACAATGAAATGACATTGGCAGCTCTGAGAGAACAGAAGTAATAAGAAATGTTGAAATGGACAAAACAATAACCAGGATAATGGCACTGAATTATAATAAAAGCATAACAGTGGAATGATTGTGCAGTGTATGTAACTGGTGTATTATCAGAATTGTAAAGTATTGCACAAGTTGATTACTATTATAGTAATAATAATAGAATTTGTATAATACGCAGCAACATGGGGATGAGGGCTAACATTAATTATAAAAGTAAGAAAACATGTCCTATCATAATTCAAAACAATGCTTAGCAGCAAAGCAAAAAAAAAACTGGATGTAAACAACAAATCAGGCAGAAGTTATAATAGTCTTTTGTATTTACTTGAACAATCAAAAATAATGTTTTCCAGATTCATGGGCCTAAGTTAACTGAAAGTGATGTGCGGCATTCATCTGGTACTATTGTCCTCTGCATCAAATTGCGGTTGTCTTTAAAAAAAAAAAAAAAAAAAAATTCTGGAATGGTTACGACCTGCATTAATTTAATCATATGCTGCTATCAGCTGCAAACACAAGTGGGCTGGGGCTACTACATCTTATACCTAAATCCAACTACTACCTTACTAAATATTAATAACTGGTTAGTAGTTTGAGCTAAAAATCTTGGTTTGTCAACTGAGAATTGTACCTTTTTAAAAAAAAAAAAAAAAAAAAAAAAAAAACCCTCTATTTTACCTTTTTTAAATTAGTCAATTACCTTGTCATCCATCACATATCTTTATTTTCTTTAATCAAAGAAAGTCTTAACCTAACTTTAGACTTTTTTTTTTTTCTTTTTCTCTTCCCTTTTTCTTCTCTCTCTATATTGGATTATGCTAGTTTCAAATCCTGCTATGCTTAAGCTAACTTAAAGCAACATCTCGTTTTCAGGTCTTTTTGGTGGTGCTGGTGTGGGAAAGACCGTGTTGATTATGGAGCTGATCAACAACGTGGCTAAGGCTCATGGTGGTTATTCCGTGTTTGCTGGTGTCGGAGAGAGGACCCGTGAGGGAAACGATCTCTACCATGAAATGATTGAGTCTGGTGTCATCAACCTGAAGGACACCACCTCAAAGGTGACTTGACCGTCTAAAAGTTCTTAGATACACTAGCAGAGAAGTAAAACTAAAACAATTATGCTTGCAAAGGGTAAAATTGCGTTAAATTACATTGTCCTCTTGGTTGTTAGGTGGCACTGGTGTACGGACAGATGAACGAGCCCCCAGGTGCTCGTGCCCGTGTGGCTCTGACTGGACTGACTGTTGCTGAATATTTCCGTGACCAGGAAGGACAGGATGTGCTGCTCTTTATTGACAACATTTTCCGCTTCACACAGGCTGGATCAGAGGTCCGTGAAGAGTTCACAAAAAAATAAATAAATAATAATAAATAAATCTGATTTGAAGTTTTTTTATTTATTTTATTTTTTGATTTATTAATTTATTTTTATTCATTTCTTTTGATCAGGTGTCTGCCCTTCTGGGTCGTATCCCCTCTGCTGTGGGTTATCAGCCAACTCTGGCCACTGACATGGGTACCATGCAGGAAAGAATCACAACCACCAAGAAGGGTTCAATCACATCTGTGCAGGTACGCTTCCTGTTGTTTTTAGCACACATGCTGTGTTTATGTTGGTAAAGATAATTTACTAAATTTCACCATAGAATCACACTTGAGTTTGTTGGGAATTACTGAGTTTTCTTAAGCTTTATTTTAATTTGAGGGTCCCAGGCAAAAAACCAAAAAAAAAAAGTTTAATTCTGCATTTTTAGTTCTAGACCTCTTGTTTACACTTTGCATCTACAAAATATGTAGGACAGTTTCGTTAGAATGAAACCGTCTATGACGGGGAAAAAAGGCAGCGCTCCAACTTTGAGCACTTTCTAAGTATTTATTAACTCAAGTTAAAATTTCCCTGTTGGACTTGAATTCTCCAGTCTTATTTTCGGTGTTTCTTTTCATACTTGGTTTTAAAATGCAGTTTCATTTGTCTCTCAGGCCATCTATGTGCCTGCTGATGACTTGACTGATCCCGCCCCTGCTACCACCTTCGCTCACTTGGATGCCACCACTGTGTTGTCCCGTGCCATTGCTGAGCTGGGTATCTACCCCGCTGTGGACCCCCTTGACTCCACCTCCCGTATCATGGACCCCAACATTGTGGGAAATGAGCATTATGACGTAGCCCGTGGTGTCCAGAAGATCCTCCAGGTGAGCAGCAATGAGCACAGGTTTCATTTCAGCACTTTATCTGATACTTTACTTTCAGTCTTGACCTCGTTTCCTGCTCTTCTCTTTGTAGGACTACAAGTCCCTGCAGGATATCATTGCTATTTTGGGTATGGATGAGTTGTCTGAGGAGGATAAGCTTACTGTGGCTCGTGCACGTAAGATCCAGAGGTTCCTGTCACAGCCCTTCCAGGTCGCTGAGGTCTTCACTGGACACTTGGGAAAGCTGGTGCCCCTGAAAGAAACCATCAAGGGATTCAAGTCCATTCTTGGTGGTGAGTCTTATTTAAAAAAACAAATTCATTAATTAATAATAATAATGATGATGATAAAGGGTTGTAGTAGTAATATATAATAATAATAATGATAATAATAATATTAATAATAATAATAAAGATTTCTACCACATTTCATGAAAAGTGTATGTACTCATGGTGTTTCTCTTTCCTCAGGTGAGTACGACGCTCTGCCTGAGCAGGCCTTCTACATGGTGGGCCCCATCGAGGAGGTTGTCCAGAAGGCAGAGAAACTGGCTGAGGAACATTCGTAAATGAGTCTGTTTAATTGTGTCAGGGTGGATTGAAATGAAAGGCAGGAGCACTTGGTTTGTAATGTCACATTCAAAAAAAACAAATTGTATCTTTATCGCTGGTCATTCTGAGGTTCTATTTAATGTTTCCCATTCATGAAGATGGAAATAAAAACTGTCTTACCATGAACTGTTTATGGTCTTGCTGTTTAATTCAACTTTATAAATGTGTCCTCAACTGTCAAGCTCTATTGTATTTTCTGTAGGACCACAGGGCTACTTCATCAATTTCAACAACACTGGACATAAGAGCAGTTTTAAACCTATACACACTAAACTACTATACATGTACTATAAATACTTGATTATATATGACCTAAAATGGGCTATATGAGTTTGTTTTTTTGTTTTAAATGTACATTAGACAGAACTAAATTGCAAAATGGGTTAAAGAGACCTGTAGTGTAACAATTTTTTTGGTATATTCACAAGTAAGCATTGTTTTCATTTGAATCCTTGTAAAATGACTTGTGTTTGGTGAATAAGTAGTGTTTTTATAAAGGTAGTTTCAGCCCTCTTACCTGTGTCAAGCACATTCACAAATGCACAATGTGTTTCTAGAGATATGGAGTGACCAAAACATCTGATGCAAGTTTTTGCATATGAAAGCCTATTTTTGTATGCATTTACCCAATTAAAATGCTCCGCTGTGTTCGTGCTGCATGATTTCTAATGGTTTCATATTTAGACTGTATTGGTGGGGCTCTATTCCTCTCCAGTTTGTGTAATACTTGGTCAATTTACAGCTGTTCAAATTTAAGGTCCAAATTAACAATTTATTCAGACATCAGCTTTTTTTTCATGATATATCAAACGTAGAAAGAAATTTGCTGAGACACACCAACTGTATAACATGTTTTTCATTCTAGAAAAACCAGAATGAATGTGTTGGAAAAATAGACTAACTGGTCACTATTTGAGATGCTTTAGATAGAACATTAGAGCAACTTTTACCTACAGCTTTTTACACAACAGCCATATAATTTGGTCTTTGACATACTGGGAAAATATCATCATGAAATGCCTAAAAGCAGCTTCTTTAAAATCTGTAACAAACTTCCATTATGGCTTCGTGTTTAAGAAATCTCCACATGTTGTGGTGTGGCTGTCTTGGATCTATCACGAGCTTTATTAACTGGCCACATGGTGGAGCCATTGCACTGAGCTGCCGTCAAGCAGACCATCACTGATCTAAACTATGTAAATCAAAACTAAAAACACAGGCAATCATCTGAAGAATATCACGGTAATATATGCATATATGTAGAGTTTTCTTTTTGTCTTTTTTAAAAAAAAAAAAAAGCTTTTAAAGGTATAGTTCTCCCAAAAATGACTATTTACATTTAGTCATCCTCCACAACTGTATATGGAAGTAAATGTCTGTCCCAGCTCGATCTGGTTCGGTATATCTTGTTTTTTTGTGGAGGAAATATAGATGGTAATGAAATGTTTGTTTTTGAGTGAATTACCTCTTTAATACTAAACATTCAATTTGACATTGTTTTACAGTTATGCATATGGTGGATACTTTTATACAGAACTTCCGTCGCAGGTTCACATTTGATCAACATACAAACATACAGCATTGTTTTGCTTACTATACTGTTCTTTGCTGTATTAATTGAGTTACGATAGTACAGTAAATAAATTAAAATAGTCCATAAATGACAAAAACAGCACATTTTAAAAAGCAAAAATGCTTGTGGGAAAGTAAAAACAGCAACAGTGTTAGCATCTCACCCTGCTGAGTTAGTATGCTGCAAGCTGCACAACAGAAATGACCAGTGTGGTTCTCTGCAATTCACCATCTGGCATTTTGAAGAAATTCCCCTATTTCCAGTTCGTATACACGGGAGAAATGTGTACCGTGTGTTCAAGATGAGGAGAATGCACACATTATTATTATTTTCATAAAATGTTTTTCTCTCATTAATAATCAGTCAATGAAGGCAAATTCAGATTTGACATCACATGAATTTCTCATATTTTAAAATACATTAAAACAGAAAAAGTTTACCCTAAAGAAAAGAAGTGGTTTTAAAAAAAAGAAAAGAAAAGAAAGTATACTTCCAGTGTGTTTTATGCACTTTCTGAAATGTATTTGAGATATCTCTCAGGAATTAATATTGCACACAAGTAGGCCAATACTTGACTTAGAGGGGACCAAAGTAACATTTTTTATTTAAACCTAATTTTAAAAAATAACGTTTTTAGCGTAATAAAATATATTTTTTACTGTGGTTACTCACAACAGCGGTCTATCAAAATCAGGTGCTATTTTGTATCGATGCAGAACAACTCCAATATAACTTCCTTTAAACAAAAGTTGTACATTGTTACTTTTGATCCCATCAGCAGGGACTAAATTAACACAGATGTGGGTGAAAAGTAACACAATATTTGCTAGATTTACTGGCTTAATCTTGTTTATTTGAAATATATCTGACTATGGCCTTGTTAACTTTAACAGCAAACATATTTTGTCCTTTATTTTTGCAAAAAATATTAATTTTCAGCTCCATCAAATGTTGGAGAAAGCAACCCAACACTGCAAAATATTACAATTTTCTACAAATATAGACTATTTCTACAAATATATAATATTATTATTGGCAATAATTATTAATTTCATTAAACATATGAATCAAAACACTGAAAACGTGGAAGTAAAAAAGGTACGGCTACTAGCAGTGAGACATAAGTAACAGTGGAACTTTTGTTCCCGCAGGACTGTAAATCTGAAAAACTCAGACATTTCAAACTTAAGGATGTGTTGTTGCACTACATAACCTGTTGTCAAGTAATGTGAGTTTCGTTATAATATTCATAAATAACAATATTTGAGTTACCTTTTTGAAAATGTAACACAAGTCACTTTTTAGTTTAATTAATTAGCTTTTCAAAAATAAATCGCTGAATTAAAATTAAAGTAGTCACAATGAATCACGCAGTCAATGAGAGAATGTGTTCATTATTTTGAACGCATCGAAGAAAAGGGGATCGTCTCAATGGACAGTGATTTTACTTCAGACAAATAGTACAATGCGCTGTTGCGGAGCTTCTCTATTAAAAAAAGAAAGAAAGAAAAAGTTTCTGAAAGAGATCAAGCTTCAGCCAGGTAATAAAAAGTAACACTGAAGTAACTCAAAAGTAACGTTACACACTAATTACCATAAAAAGTGTCTAAAAGTGCAGCTAGTTACGTTTTTAGCTAGTAACTCAATATTGTTATGCATTACATTCAAAAGTAACTTTGCCCAACACGGCTAACAGAAAATTCGTATAGTATATTTGGCCTCGTTCATTGATACGCAGCCTACTTAACATATATAACTTATAAGTATTTATAACTTTTTATGCATTTATGTACTTTTATGTACTTTTACTTTTTAAATTGGAGGAACTTCAAGTAAACTTAAAGAATATGTCTGTGTAAATTCATTACATGCTTTAGTGATATTAAAGAGTGTAACAGAGGCCAGCTAGCGAATGCAGGTAAACCTCACTCCTCTGACCCCTAAAGGTGCTCTAGCAACAGACCCTATAGTCTTTAGGGGCCATGGTCTTTAGCCTCCTTGTTAGAGCAATCAACTCCCATGCAATGAATCGCCGGTTCAATCCCTGCTCAGCGCAGGTCGGGTGCAGTAGGACTGGTGGGTCACAAGTATTTTCTTCAAAACCCAAATACTGGTAAAGTAGCTGCTATTTCTGAGTACAATTGAAACCAAATTGGTACAGTACAATCTACCTTCAATGACAAACTATTGCCTAGTAGGAAAGAAAACTGCTAAGTAAGGCAGTTGTGGATGGCTTTCCTTTCATTATCACAAATTATTAACTACAAGATATACAAAAGTAAACTACTAGTATACTCACAAGTTAAATAATTTGTACTTTTGCAATACCAACCAATTGTAGAGTACAAACAGTAAAGTTAAATGTATATTTTTATATACCAAAAGTGGGCCAAATTAGTCCCAAGCAGTATTCAAGTACTTACACTTACAAGTATAGATGCTAGTATACTTATTACATGGAGTATACTTAAATAATTTTTAAGTGTTACTGAAGTATACTTCATAAAATAAACAAAGTATTTTTCTTACAAGGGTAAGAGACTGATAAATAGACTGCTTTCATAACTTCAGAAAATCTCTGAGCCAGACTTTTGAATGGTAGAGTAATTCTTGATTTCACACCATGCTTTTCAATAATGTGTATGCTTTATTATCAGCTCTCTCACATTTCATGTTCTCCAGATGGATTTGGGACAGTCTTGATAAACATGATTTTTCCCAGCTCCTCCTCTCAAGCTTGCTGCCACAGAACAAACTCTCCACATGTCCAGATGGCTTGAGAAGAGTGTCTGAAGCCATTAACAGCCTGTGATAAAAACATTCGCATTGTCACGCGCTCAAACTTCATCAAACTCCTGCCACCATCTAAACATGTAAAACTGGAGCCCCAGCATGGATGTTAAAATGTTCAGCAGAAAATATTAAACGTTAGAGACTCAGTTGAAATCAAAATTATTAGCCCTCCTTCACTCTAAAAAAAAAAGGTTCTTCAGTGGTTCTTCAGTAGTTCTTTACAATATTTGAGGTGCTATTTAGCACTTTTACTGTGTAAAGAACTTTTAAAGCACCATGAAGGTTCTTCAGTGGTTCTTCAGTGGTTCTTTAAGGTGGTCAGGGTGCTATATAGCACTTTTACTGTGAAAAGAACCTTTAAAGCAACATAAAGGTTTTCAGTGGTTCTTTGGGGGCTTTAAAGTGCTATACAGCACCACTACTGGTAAGCACTTGTTCTTATAGCTAATTCTCATAACTCTTATGCCGGTTTTATTGCGGAAAGGGTAAAGTAACATTATGAGCATCTTAAAATATAGGTGCTATATAGCACCATTTCTCAAAAGTACTATATAGCACCTATTTTTTAAGGTGCTGTATAGCACCAAAAAAGGTTCCCCCCTCGTTACGACCAAAGAACCAGTTTTGGTGCTATTTAGCACCTTTTTTTTAGAGTGTTTGAATTTCTTTTCTTCTTCAAATATATTTCACAGTATTTCCTGTAATATTTTTTCTTCTGGAGAAAGTCTTATTTTCGATTGTCTACAGAACAAGCCAACATTATACAATGATTTGCCTAATTTCCCTAATTTGCCTAATTAAGGTTGTTAAGTCTTTAAATTTTACTTTAAGCTGAATACTAGCATCTTGAAAAATATATAGTAAAACATTATGTCCTGTCATCATGGCAAAGATTAAAAATATTATTCATTTTCTTTTCGGCTTAGTCCCTTTATTAATCTGGGGTCGCCACAGCGGAATGAACCGCCAACTTATCTAGCATATGTTTTACGCAGCAGATGCCCTTCCAGCTGCAACCCATCTCTGGGAAAAGATTAAAAAATATCACTTATTAGAAATTGGATATTAAAACTATGTTTAAAAATGTGTTAAAAAAAATCAATCTTCTTTCTGTGAAACAGAAGTTGGGGAAAATATAGGGGCTAATAATTCAGGAGGGCTAACAATTCTGACTTCATCTGTACAGTAAATGCAAACACGGATCTACCAATCTAATTTTACTGTATTTTTTAGGAATGTAAAGGAATTAATACTACACAAATGTTATATAGAAAAGATGTAGATTATATAGATTTTGCTATATTGGCTAATGTGTGTGTGTATACCTTGCTTATGTTGTAGAGCCCAAATGTCCCCACAAGAATAGCAATACTAGTAAATTTAGAACATTTTGGTCCCCATAAAAATTGTAAGTAAAAATGATTGTCTATAGGAAATCCCCATAAAGATCCAACGTGTGTGCTGGTTTTGGTGGTTTAATTGGAGATTAAATTTATGGAATAACATATGACCTAAGATATTAAAATGTGAAGGTGGTTTATGAGGACATGCCTTGTGTCCTCGTAATTCAAAATTATTAAAATTCATACTTAATCTTTTGACATTCAAAATTTGGAGGTTGGACATTTTATGGGTAGGGGTAGATAAGGCCTACACTGTAAAAAATGGGTTCCACACAATCAATTTGTGTTGGGACAACATGAAGGATATAAGTTGACTCAATTAGTTTTTACCAATTTATTTATTTAGTTTAGTTTTATCCCCCCAGCTCAGTTCATTTTAAATAAGTACTTTCAACAAACAGCAAACATTATTTTTTTGAGTGTATTAAGCGGACTAAAATTTCTTTGACTAATATTTAAATTAGAGTAAGGGTTAGTTTAGGGTTAGAGTGAGTTCACTCCTAAGAATGGAGAAAGAAAATGAAAGAAAACTCCCAAGAAAATGGATCATTAATCATTTACAACAAGTTTGATCTGAAACAGTGGCATGGTGGCTCAGTGGTTAACACTGTCGCCTCACAGCAAGAAGGTCACTGGTTCGAGTTCCGGCTGGGCCAGTTGGCATTTCTGTGTGGAGTTTGCATTTGCATGCCGGAATTGTGTGGGTTTACCCACATACACAGGCTTTCTGCACAGTCCAAAGACATGCGGTGTAGTAGATGAATTGGATAAACTTAATTGGCCATGATATATGAGTACGTGTGTGAATGCGAGAGTGTTTCTCAGTGCTGGGTTGCGACTGTAAGAAGGTCATCCGTTGCGTAACTCATATGCCGGAATAGTTGGCGGTTCATTCTCCTGTGGCGATCCCTGATATATAAGGGACCAGGTTGAAGGAAAATGAATGATCTGAAATATTAAAGTATGATAAACAGGCCAAAATTAAGAAATCAGTAAGACGGCAAACACTTTTTTACACCACTGTACATCAGAATGCTTTATAAATCTGATTTACTGTAGCTAAATATAATTGTTTCAGTTCTTTTAGGCTGCACGTTTCTTCCAATCTTATTGATTTTGCAGTGCATGATGGGTCATTTATGGCTGCAGGATGGAAACACGCTGAGGTGATTGACCACACAAGCTTTAACCTCGATTTTAGTTCACCTGAGAAACATTTCTCTGAAATGATCTTTAGACATCTCCCAAATATCAGGAAGGTAAAAATGTAGAGCACTAGCATTCACTCTTTTCTGTAAAAAAAACCTGCATGATAAATGGCCACCCTATTGAACGCTTCAGAAAAATCTAGGTCGCATCTGAATTGCTATCTGTTTTCCTATTATTAATGAGATTCCCAGCCCAAATGTCGCCCGTAATAATCCTCAAATCTTGTGAGCACATGCGCTTGAGTAGTTGTATTGATTTTGTTTTGTCAGTGTTTGTACATGGAGGTCATTCACCCTTCCTGAATGAACAAACCTGCCGGACAGTTACCCTACCTGAGCCAAAACCGACCAACACGTTTAGCTAAATACAAATGCTGACAGTTACAATACAGAGATTCACTCCAAAACAATCCTGGAGCTAACAAGGAATCTACCTGGAGTTTTGCTGGAACATCATGACTGCATTATAGGAGTATCTCCTGGAATGTTTTTTACTGCAAAACAACAAATACTAAAAAAATAAGAGCTAGTTTGAATCAGGGCTGGATTGAAAAAAGGATACGTTTTGTTTCAGTGAAATTCAATTATCTTGAAGCATCTGTTTTCTTAATGCCATTAAGAGAAGAACAGGCAGAACGATGCCCGGAACTGTAAAGCTACGCAGTGTCAAGAGGTTTGGACAGGAAAATGATGGATTCGAATTTTCAGGTGAAGGTAAAATGTTTAATTAATGTTTCTTTTAACTATTTTAAATTAAATTACACAATTCATTCATTAATATACTAATTGTTTGCAGAGACAAACGGTGATTACATGTAAGTCTTGCTTTTAATACATTTAATTGTTAATTGGTGCATTTTTGATCAGATTTGAGTCTTTTAATAACTTTGTGTTAACGCAGGACAATGGCTTCAGGAAAGGATAATAAGTGAGTTAAATGTTCTCCATTTTCTTGATGATGGAAGCTCATTTTATGTATTTTTCACAAGTGATTTCTATTGCAGGTCCAAAAAAAGCAAGAAAGAAGAATCGGCCATCCGCGTCGGCTTCTTTCAGCTGGTAAAACATCTGTTCTGTACTGGAACTTTGAGAAAAATTCTGTTGTTAATCACGTTTGTTCTATTAAAAACATTATGCTAAATGAATTTACTGGAGGCCACCTGTTGCATACGCTATAGTCACGCTCTTAAAGGGATAGTTCATCTTAAATTGAAAATTATACATTTAAAAATCATTTACTCACCCTTTAGTTTTTTTTCTGTAAAAATACATTAGAAGATCTTTTGTAAAATGCTGGAAACTGGTAACCACTGAATGAACCACTGAACCGCTAACCACAAAAATGACGTTTGCTGTTTGTTTAAACTACTTATTTAAATGTGTTAAACAATTTTAAATTGTTTTATGTTCAGTCCATTTAAATATGTAAAAACTAATAAGTTATTTCCTTAATTCCTTCATGTTGACCCACACAAATCGTGTGGAACCCATCATTTTTTACAGTGTAATATTTGTTTTTCCTATAATGGATGTCAATGGTTACCGGTTTCTAGCTTTCTTCAAAATGTCTTCTGTTGTGTTCAACAGATTAAAAAAACTTAAACTTCTTTAGAACAAATGAACACAGAGTAAATGATTTTAGGTAAACTGTCCCTTTAAAGTGGCCTCAAACACTTTGTAAACATAGAATTTAATCCATATTAAAAATGGTTACAATTTTAGCTACAATCCAAAAGGTTTAAAACTACTTGAGGTTGATTGAATAGTGAGTAAATAATCATTTTTTAAATTACTATTCACTGCTTTCACTATTTTTGTTTTCTCAGAGAACCTTTCAGTAAACAATTATTTAACCCATTAACAGCCAATATTTATTTTGACAAATGTTTTTGGTAAAGTTGTCATTCATTTAATGAAAACATATGCACTAAAGCTCAACTGTGCCGGTTAGCCATCTAGTGTAATGAATATTTTACCAATATAAGGAACATTTTGTAGAATGGAAAGTTTTAAAGAGATACTTCACCCCAAAATTGTAATTCTCAGAAGAATCAATCACTAATAATAAATAATATTAAATTAACAAAGAACCGATAAAGGGTGTATAAACAGGGAGTACATTTTTGGGGGGGAAAATCTTTTTAAAGTGATAGTTTACCCAAAACTGTAAATTCTGTCATCATTTACTCACTCTTTACATGTTACAAAAACATCTTTAACATCCATTACAGGAGGAGCTCACCCAAAAATGAAAATTTACTCACTATTTACTCACCCTCACCCTTTGTTCTGTTGAACACAAATAAACTTTTTTGGAAGATGCCGGTAGCCTGTAACCATTTACCTCCATATTATTTGTTTTTCCTAAGAATGAATGTCAATGATTACTAGTTTCCAAACATTTTTCAAAATATTTCCGTTGGGTTTAATAAAATAAAGAAACTCATAAAGGGTTGGAACCACTTAAGGGTGAGTAAATAGTGAGTACATTTTCATTTTTGGATGAGCTATCCCTTTAATGCAATGGTGCTCAACCCTGTTCCTGGAGATCTACCTTCCTGCACAGTTCAGCTCCAACTCCAATCAAACACACCTGAACCAACTAATTAGTACCTGAACAGCACTTAATGATTATAAGTGACGTATTAGATGCCTTTAACCTTTGAAAATAAAGATTTAGTGAATTTGAGAAGTTTATCTATACATAATTGTTTTGTTCATATTGCAGCAGTCTCATTTCAGTAGACTCAAAGCAGTTGAATGTTTTACACTATACTGGATATGTTTGACTGTTGATTTCTCCTGCAGTTTCGCTTCGCGAGCTGCCGGGAGATCTGGATGATGGTGTTTGGGAGTTTGTGTGCGATTGCTCATGGCTCAGCACAGCCGCTGATGCTGTTGGTGTTTGGCATGCTGACTGACACCTTCATAGACTACGATATTGAACTCAATGAGCTTAGCGACCCGCAGAAAGCCTGTGTGAATAACACTATACAGTGGAGAAACCTGACTGAGGAAGAAAACCTGGCACTGAACATGACCAGATCATGCGGGTGAGAAGAAAGCAGGAACTGTCCTTTTTTTGTCTTTCTTCAAAAATTTTAACAGGAATGTCCAAAAATATGATGCTGCTTAAAAATAAGGACTTTTTATTTGGAAATCGATGGTTTAACGCAGAATCTTAAACATCCACAGACGTATTGGTAGCACTTTATTTTGATGGTCCATTTGAGTATTAGTAGACTGTCTGCTTAATATCTGTTGATACAAACATTCAACAGACATTTAACTGACTATAAGTAACTTTGCAAGTACATGTCAACTTACACTAACCCTAACCCTAACCCCAACCTAACAGTCTACTTATAATCTAATGAAAAGTAGTTGCAATGTAACTTAAATTCAACAAACGGACCATCAAAAATGTTCTTTATCCTGGAAAGATTATTAAATGTTCTTTAGAGGGTGGCACGGTGGCTCAGTGGTTAGCACTCACAGCACTCACTGGTTCAAGTCCCAGCTGGGCTATAGTTGACCTTTGTGTGTGGAGTTTGCTTGTTCACCTCATGTTGTCGTGGGCTTCCTCCAGGCGCTCTGGTTTCCCTCACAGTCCAATGACATGTGCTATACAGCGATCTGGGTAAACAAAATTGGCCGTGTATGAGTGTGTGTGTGAATTAGTGGTGTTTCCCATTTATGGGCTGGAAGGGCAAAATGGGTGTAAAACATTTACCGGAACAGTTGGCGGTTCATTCCGCTGTGGTGACCCCTGATAAACAAGGGACTTAGCCGAAGGAAAATGAATGAATGAATTTTCTTTACTTTAAGAAAATGAGAGTTGGCTTGCTTAAAAAAAAAGTTCTTTGGGAAACCCAAAAGGGCTCTTGTTTTGCATTTGACCTGTAGTTTAGCCTTTAATCTTAGTCTTTAGTTTATTTTTTTTAAGTAAAACAAAACTAAATTTAATCTACTAATAACAGTCAATGGCAAGACTTATTATTTTGATTAAAGGCTGCTGTCTATAAAAATGAAGACACTTAAGTAATAATTCTTAATGTAAGTTGCTTTCAAATACAAAAAGTCTTGAAAAAAATGACTATTGAGTTGTACATGATGTTAGTGTTAAAGGGGTGGTCCACTGCGATATCATATTTGAAACTTTAGTTGGTGTGTAATGCAGCTGTGTGAACATAAACAACATCTCTGAATGTAAGACACTCAAAGTTCAATGCAAAGGGAGACATTGGCTATTACAGAGTTAGCTTAGCAAAGCCTACAGCAAACAAAGTTTGTCGACTACAAAAATATATATCCTGGTTAATGATGTCATAAACCCTTCAGGTTACAAGCATACACCCTGCACAATGAAGGGGCGTGGCCAGATGTGCTGTAATGTTATAGCAGGACACTTCCTAGTGACATGGAGCCAATCAGCGAATCTCAGCAGATTATGTTAGCTGACCAATCAGAGCCTCTTGAGGGCGGGCTTTTAGAGGAACTAGGAAATATGACAGTAGTTTTCACGTTAGCTGAGTAGCAGTGTATAATTAAAGTAAGATAAGTGAAAAAATAACAAGCATGAGCACACATTGCTTTGCACCCCATAAACACAACCAAGATTTATAAATACACTCTGGATCACCCCATTAAATAGACTTTTGTTATTTAAACCTATATTTTTTTAAGTTGGAACAACAGTTATACTAGTTCACTTAACTTTCAGCTTACTTGAGGGTTGGTGAACTAACATTTTACTGTTGACTGAACAATTAAAAAAAACTACAAAACATAATTAGAAGACGTAAACGTTTACAGTGTATAAAGACTTTACTTTTTGTTTGGATAAAGAATTACTTTAATCAAAAATGTGCAAACATATATAACATATATACATATAAAAGTATACTGGGTGCCACAATGGCGTAGTGGGTAGCACGTTCGCCTCACAGCAAGAAGGTCACTGGTTTGAGCCTCGGCTGTGTCAGTTGGCATTTCTGTGTGGAGTTTGCATGTTCTCGCGTAAGTTTCCTCCAGGTGCTCCGCTCTCCCTCACAAGTCCAAAGACATGTGGTATAGGTGAATTGGTATAAGCTAAATTGTCCGTAGTGTATGAGTGTGAATGAGTGTGCATGGATGTTTCCCAGAGATGGGTTGCAGCTAGAAGGGCATCCACTGCGTAAAACATCTGCTGGATAAGTTTAAGGTTCATTTCGCTGTGGCAACCCCAGATTAATAAAGGGACTATGCCAAAAAGAAAATGAATGAATGAATAAAAAATGTGCATAACGTGCAAAACATATATAACATATACATATACAGTATACTGTTTCTAAAATTCAAAAAGTTTGATATGAGTTATGTAGATTTTTAAAAATATATTTATAGCCCATTTTATTGTTTAAAAATAATGTTAGAAATGAGAGATTCTTTCATAAAACTTGCATTTTAAATTCATATATTGTACAATTAAATGCCCTGTAAATCTGTGTATTAATTAATTCAATGCTTATTAAATTCCTATTTAAAAGGCTTGCTGACTTCCTTAATAACACATTTCTATATTAATAATTTACATTTATCTTATAACACTCTCAATGGGCTTTATGCACATATTTTGAGTTTTAAAGCCGACGATAAACTTTCAGTGTGAGCTTATTTTCAATTTCACAAGGTTGTTTTTCCAGCATTGATGTTGTAATGTAATTACAATACATTCAGTTGAATAGACCTAAGCATTCGTTTAGTTGTTCAAGTGTAAAACAAGATTTAATACCGTTGTAACCGCTAACGCCGTCAGTAGCAACAGGCTAGCGCAGAAACTCCATTAAAATACTGAGGTCAAAATAAACTGTCATATTTTAAAGACATGGTGGGGGGAATTAAAATTTAATGCAGTGCTTCATGTCCGATCTGAGACCCACTTCATATCATCTAACAGGCGGTGAAGATAACTGATTTTTAAAGAAATCAGATCCTAAACATGACAGTTTTATAATGGAAAGACAGGTCACCGGAAGCCACCAGGCTGCCTGGCTGAAAATTAAAAGTCTGTGTGCATATAGCCCATTCCTTTGCTGTCTTTATTTGATCACTTGTTTATTTTTATTATTTGCATATCTGTTAGTCTAATCAGATTAGACTACCAGATATGGACAATTATGTTGTTTTGTTGCTGAAATTACTTAAGTCATATAAAAGCATTTAACTCTTTAATGAACTCTTTTAAAAGCATTTCAATTTAACGACAGTCTTGTCTTCTTCTTCAGGCTTTTGGACATCGAATACGAAATGACCAATTTTGCCTACTATTATGTAGGCATCGGAGCAGGGGTCTTCATTCTTGGATACCTCCAAGTGAGCCTTTTAAACTAATTACATTATTGTTTTTGTCAATGTAATGCACCAAATGTACAAAAACATGTTGGTTGTTTCCGTCAGATCTCTCTGTGGATCACTGCAGCAGCAAGGCAGATTCAGATCATCAGGAAGATGTACTTCAGGAAGGTCATGAGGATGGAGATCGGCTGGTTTGACTGCACTTCAGTCGGAGAACTCAACACGCGAATGTCTGAGTAAGACACGTTCACACACTTTCCAGAGCACAGATGTTGAAAATAAATGAATTTACCTAATAATGTGTGTGCTTCCATTTGATCTCAGTGACATCAACAAGATAAATGATGCCATTGCTGATCAGGTGGGAATCTTTATCCAGCGCTTCACCACTTTTGTGTGTGGTTTCCTCATGGGATTCGCGAGGGGCTGGAAACTGACTCTGGTCATCATCTCTGTGTCTCCTCTGATCGGGCTCGGAGCAGGACTCATGGCTCTGGTGAGAAAGGAAACATGTCAGGACTCAAAATTCAAATATTAGATAAATATATCTAAATTTTACTCCGTTAAAGGAGTAGTTCAACCAAAACTGAAAATTTTCCTCCCTATTTACTCGGACACTTTTATGAATTTCTTTCTCTGCTGAACACAAATCAAGATATGCTGAAGAATGCTGGTGAACAAAACAGCCATTGACATTCATAGAAAAACTAAAAATATATATATTTTCGTAATTTTAACCAAAGATACATAAATGCATAAAAATGTTTATTCATTCATTCATTCATTTTCTTTTCGGCTTAGTCCCTTTATTAATCTGGGGTCGCCACAGCGGAATGAACCGCTAACTTATCCAGCATTTGTTTTACGCAGCGGATGCCCTTCCAGCCACAACCCATCTCTGGGAAACACATCCATACATTCTCATTCACACACATACACTACGGACAATTTAGCCTATCCAATTCACCTGTACCGCATGTCTTTGGACTGTGGGGGAAACCAGAGCACCCGGAGGAAACCCACGCAACCACGGGGAGAACATGCAAACTCCACACAGAAATGCCAACTGGCCCAGCCGGGGATCGAACCAGCGACCTTCTTGCTGTGAGGCGAACGTGATACCCACTAGGCCACCGTGGCGCCCATAAATGTTTATACGTTTAAAAAAAAAATCAAAGTATTAAAAAATAATGATCGTTAAATGCGTCATAACAGTCTTGTGAAAATGGTCCATTATGTTTTTGAATACTTTTAAAATGATTTAAAGGGGGAAAAACTGGTTTGTTGTCTGAGGGCATCACCATGCCATAGAAGGTTAAGACAAAGTTACAGCTTACTAATCTACAAGGTCAGATTTATAAAAAAAAATTATATTGGTTACCCCCTTGGAAGTAGATTTTTGGCAAATAAATATTCCCAAATCCTATTTCAAAACTTGACCCATGCTTGAGCACGAGAATTCAAGTCTTTCAGAGTGTAAACAACTCTGCATGCATGAAAAAGCATTGGAGCATCCATTTAAATAAAATAATGTTTGGTTTTTACATAAACCAGATTGAAGTTTTTCATTGTACATTGGGCTTCATCAGTTTCTCCCTTTATAGTAGAATTGAGCAAAAAATACAGTATTTTCTTTTGGAATGACGATGACAGTAAAAAAAACTCAGATAAAGCAGAGACACTTAAAAATGTACTTAAATATTTAAACTTTTTTAGCTATGTATCTGTTAGAATAGATCTGTTAGAATAGATTATTCTGAAACTGATTCCAGTGATACTGTTCTGCCAAAGAATGATTGTGAAAACTTTATAGTTACCATTATCAATAAAGATACTAAAGTTGGTTAGTGAACAGGCCTTCACCTTGTAAAAACTTTAACCAATAATTAAAAAATAAATAAATGGCGATGGCCCAGTGGTTGCCTCACAGCAAGAAGGTTGCTGATTGGAGTCCCGGCTAGGACAGTTGGCATTTCTGTGTGGAGTTTGTGTTCTCCCTGTGTTGGCATGAGCTTTCTCTGGGTGCTCTGGTATTCCCCACAGTCCAACGACATGCACTATAGGTAAACTGAATAATTAATGAGTGCATGTGTGATT
>CAIGQQ010034671.1:2724501-2766270 GCA_903798035.1 Danio albolineatus
TATATATATATATATATGTATATTTATATGTATATATATATATATATGTTTTGTTATTCAGATGTTATTGCATAATAATTTTTTAACAAAATATTTTTCCTAAAAAATTGCCTATGCATATGTGTATTTTTAGTATTGAGTTTAATAATTAAATGACTTATTAAGTAACTAAGTTACTTTTCAGACAAATTCATAAGAAAGTAATTTAAATATAATTTTAATGATGTAATTAATTCCATTTTTGAAGTAATTTACCCAACACCTTCACCTTCACAGATCCTGGATCAGCTTAATCTCCAGGTAAAGTCAGGAGAGACGACAGCATTTGTGGGCCCTAGTGGTGCTGGTAAGAGCACAGCAGTCCAGCTCATCCAACGATTCTATGACCCTAAAGAAGGAATGGTAAAGAAACAAGGTTTTTCCCTGGCACAATGTTATTGGTGGATGTTATTCAGAAATTGCTGAACTTTCCATCCTTCTAGCTTACACTGGATGGCCATGACATCAGGGGTCTGAACATACAGTGGCTACGTTCTCTGATTGGGATAGTGGAGCAAGAGCCGGTTCTGTTTGCCACCACTATTGCTGAGAACATCCGATACGGACGGCCCGGGGTCTCGAACGATGACATTATCACAGCCGCCAAAGAGGCCAATGCCTACAACTTCATCATGGATTTACCACAGGCAGGAGACAAATTTACTCTGAATTTCATCAATAATTTATTTATTTGTGAATATATTTAATGGGGCTTTCTTTTTTATTTGGGTTAGGTCAGTGGAATATAGACAGAGGAAGGATCAGCAAAGAACCTCAGTTTATTTGACAGATTTTAATTAATTATTATTTATCATACACATAGTAATGTGACGCCAGGCATGATACAAGTGTTTTGTGCGTTTCATCCCAGCACAGGTATCATTTTCACATCCTCCGACATGTTGTTTAAATAGCAAATATTGTGCCCTTTTGTCTGCCCATGTGTTGGCCTTGTGTGAAAAGGAGGTGTGTTGTGGTGCACTGTTGGCACATTGCTATTTTGAGGCAACCTAAATAGACCTCACTACTGACCAACCAAAAGCAGGTCTAAAGTCAATGGTGCAGTTTCCTTGTTTGTTATTTAAAGAGCATTTTAGTGATAGGCAGAGCCAAAACTAACCTACAGTTTGTTAATTACACACACAGGGATGCGCAGCAGCACACAAATAATTTTGAAAGGGAAAAAATTAATGGAATAAAATGTATAAGATTATTATTGTCTACGTAAATATAAAAAACACTACCTCCCCCCATGCCTTCATGTCAGGGAGCTTTTGTGGAATCCAAATCATTCTGTAGATGGTTTGCTAACTTTAAACTCATTTGTGAGCAGATCTGGGGTGTGTAAAACCAACAGCCAATTTATCTAGCATATGTTTTAAGCAGCGGATGCCCTTCCAGTTGCAACCCATCTCTGGGAAACATCCATACACTCAATCACACTCATACACTGTCACGTCCCCAGTCCGTCACACCTCCTCAGAGCCATCCCAATCACCTAGACCATCATCCAGCCGTGCACCTTCACCTTGTTATTAGTTCACCACCTGATCTCACTCTGCCCGGTCTACTTAAGCTCCCTTCCTTCACTCTGTCTCCGTCGAGTATCACATATGGACACGATCACCCGTACCTTCCAGAGAACCCTCCTAGATACCCTCCTGTGCTCTGCATCTGCTTCGCATCTGCTCTGCCACTCGTCTTGCTCATCGTCAACCATTCAGGGAAGTGACTAACCTTACATGCCTTTGCTTGGATTCCCCCTTTCTAAAGACTGCCTTTGTTTGAACCTGAGTTTACCCTGAGATGTTACAGTAATAAATATATACTGTGTTCCACATCTGTCTCCCTCTCCTTCCTCTGATCGTGACAGGATACTCGACCAAACAAGACAAACTTGAGGTGAACGGACATTTGCTCAAACCCGGAAGTAAACAACGCACCAGCCTGAGAAACCAACAAACTTCTCACTTACCTCGTTTATGGAGGCGGACGTTGGAAAACCTGATCCTTTCGCTGATCTGGTCACCATGAATTCATCTGGTATGCCCAAGATTACATCCAATGCAGCGCCGAACTTCCCCACCATTGTCAACACGCCGCTAGCCCATCCGCTGTGTTATGGCGGCGAACCCAGCACTTGCAGCGGCTTTGTTCTCCAGAGCTCTGTACATAGAGGCGAACTCTCCACGGTTCCCGAACGAAGCATCTAAGATATCATACATCATTTCACTGTTGACTGGCAAGGCGCTGCAATGGGCAGACTCTCTGTGGGCTTCACAAAGCCCGGTCCTCTCCTCCTTCTCCTCCTTCACCGCCAGCCCACTTCCGGGAGGTGTTCGGGGCTACTCTAACCCCAATGTCCGTTCACGACGAACTCATCAGTCTTCGACAAGGCAAGACGTCCATTCACGAGTATACACTGAAGTTCTGCACATTGGCAGCAAGCAGTGGCTGGAATCAGGTGGCGCTCCTCGCCGCATATCGTAGAGGTCTACATCCGGATCTCCGAAAACAGCTGGTGATCTACGAAGACAACATTACGCTCGAAACCTTTATCAAGAAAACCATCGCTGTTTCACAACATCTGTCCGCCTGCACTATATCTGACTCCCAACCTCCTTCTGTTCAGCCACCACCTTCTCCATCAATGAGCCACGACGAGCCCATGCACACGGACACCCGACATCTCACAGTGTCTGAGAGACAACGCCGCATCCAACAACGGCTCTGCCTCTATTGTGGAGAAGCGTCCCATCGCATTGCTGCCTGTCCAACACGCCCCCCTCGTCCAATGGTGAGTGCATTCTCTTTAACACCAGTTGTTTCTCATATGCCTTACATGAATGCCACAATAATCATACACTCCCGTGTTCTTCCTGTACATGTGTTGGTGGACTCGGGGGCTGCCGGGAACTTCATCTCATCAAACTTCCTCGCCAAGCATCGCCTTCCCTCTGTGTATAGTGAAACAACATTTGAGATCACTAACATCCAAAACTCACCATTGGGCGATGGAAGAATCACCCGGCGGTCGAAGGAGGTGACGCTTCTCACTCCCCCTTACCATCGGGAAAAACTCATGCTACTCGTCCTTCCTCAAGCTAATGTGGACGTGCTGCTGGGCCGTCCGTGGCTCATTCAACATCATGTAAATGTAAAGATCATATTATCCCCTCTACTACCATCCAGCCCGAACCAAAGGATCCTCACCTGCCTGTGCACACCGCCACTGTCAAGCCCCCATCACAGACCCTCTCATCATCAATTCCTGAACCCTACCACCCATACCTAGACGTCTTCAGTAAAACCCGTGCTTCACAACTACCCCCTCATCGGTCCTGTGATTGTAGCATCGACCTGCTGCCCAACGCCAAGTTACCTCACGGACGTATCTATCCACTCTCCGGTCCTGAGTACGAGGCGATGGAGAGCTACATCAAGGAGGCCCTCCAGCAGGGGTTCATCAGGCCCTCCACTTCTCTCGCTGCATCGAGCTTCTTCTTCGTTGCCAAGAAGGACGGGGGATTGAGACCCTGCATAGATTACCATACCCTGAATGAAGCCACGGTGAAGTTCGCCTATCCCTTGCCACTTGTGCCCGCGGCCCTTGAAGAACTCAGAGACGCCCGGATCTTCACGAAGTTGGACCTCTGCAGCGCGTACAATCTGATCCGTATCCGGGCTGGGGACGAGTGGAAAACTGCCTTCATCACCCCCACTGGCCATTATGAGTATCTGGTGATGCCCTATGGCCTAGCTAACAGTCCTTCTGTCTTCCAGAGTTTTATGAACGAGATCTTCTGGGATCTCCTTCATAAATTTGTCATAGTCTATATCGACGATATTCTCGTCTACTCTAATAATCTGGCTGACCACCAAAGCCATGTAACTCAAGTACTTCAGCGACTCCGTGGGCATCACCTGTACCTCAAGGCTAAGAAGTGCGCATTCCACCAATCCACCGTCTCCTTTCTCGGATACGTGATCTCCGCTGAGGGGTCCAAATGGAGACCGGGAAGGTCGAGGCCGTGGCCAAGTGGCCGGAACCTCAGACAGTGAAAGAACTCCAGAGGTTCCTGGGATTTGCGAACTTCTACCGGAGGTTCATCAGGGACTATAGCCTGCTCGCAGCCCCCCTCACTTCGTTACTCAAAGGAGGAGCGAAGGACCTGTCATGGGATCCCAGTGCCCGTCGGGCCTTTGCCCTTCTTAAGCAAAAATTCATTTCAGCCCCGATTCTACGCCACCCCGATCCTACCCGATCGTTCTTGGTAGAAGTAGATGCAGCGGATGTAGGAGTGGGTGCCGTATTATCGCAATGGTCTGGTGAACCCCCAGTTCTCCATCCGTGTGCGTACTTCTCCAGGAAGTTAAGTCCAGCCGAACAGAACTATGGCATAGGAGACCGTGAGCTTTTGGCCATAAAGCTCGCCTTTGAAGAGTGGCGGCACTGGCTCGAGGGAGCCAAGACACCTGTCACCGTGTTGACCGACCACAAAAACCTCCAGTACCTCCGTAATGCCCGTCGTCTCAACGCTCGTCAAGCCCGCTGGTCCCTCTTTTTCAACTGGTTCAACTTCCATATCACTTACCAACCTGGTCATAAGAACACCAAAGCAGGCGCACTTTCCCGGTTGTACTCACCAGACCCTACCTCTGAAACTCCTGAGCCCATTCTCCCCCCTACGGTGTTCTTGGCTCCCATCCTGTGGAGACTGGATGAGGAGATCCGTGCCGCCACCCACAAAGAACCCGCTCCTCCTGAGCTACCTCCAAACCTCGTCTATGTGCCAGCCCATCTCCGAGTTTGTCTCCTGGAGGATGCGCACACGTCCCTCGGCTCAGGACATCCAGGCAGCAGGCGGACCCTCTCGCTCCTTCGTGCCCGGTACTGGTGGCCCAACATGGCCTCCGACGTTTCCCAGTATGTTCGGGGATGCCCGGTCTGTGCCGTTACCACAACACCACGTCACCTTCCCGAAGGAAAGCTCATGCCTTTACCCATTCCCCGCCGGCCCTGGACACATCTAGGGGTCGACTTCGCCACGGATTTGCCATCATCTGGAGGCTATACCACCATTCTAGTAGTAGTCGACCGCTTCTCTAAAGGCTGTAAACTAATTCCCCTCAAGGGATTACCTTCTGCATTAGAGACTGCTGAAGCCCTCTTCCAACATGTATTCCAGAACTTCGGAATCCCCGAAGACATAGTATCAGACCGCGGACCCCAGTTCATCTCCAGGGTCTGGCGGGCCTTCTTCCGACTCATGGGAACCACCATCAGCCTATCTTCAGGTTACCATCCTCAAACTAACGGCCAGACCGAGCGCAAGATACAAGAAATCGCTCGGTATCTCCGATCATACTGTTCACGCCACCAGAACACCTGGGCACAGTATCTACCATGGGCGGAATACGCCCAGAATTCTCTCCGTCAAACCTCCACCGGACTCACCCCGTTCCAATGCTTCCTGGGGTACCAGCCTTCCCTGTTCCCCTGGACCGGGGAGGCATCTGAAGTGCCCGCGGTAGATCACTGGTTCCAGGAGAACGAGAGGGTGTGGGACCATATCCACCTTCAACGGGCAGTCCGGAGGCACACGGACCAAGCCGACCGTCACCGCCGTCCCACTCCTGTTTACCATCCTGGGGACAAGGTCTGGCTGTCCACCCGAAACATCCGCCTCCAACTGCCCTGCAAGAAGCTGAGTCCCCGCTACATAGGGCCATTCACCATCCACTCCCGCATCAACGCCGTCACCTACCGACTCAACCTACCTCAACACTACCGTTTGTCACCCTCATTTCATGTCTCCCTCCTCAAGCCCTTCACTAACCCAGTCTCTTCTTCCCCAACAGACCCCCGGACGCCTCCCCCTCCAGAGCCACCCGACATCCTTGGCGACAACGTCTACGAAGTGCAGGAAATTCTTGGCTCTCGACGGCGGAACGGCCAGCTCCAATACCTGATTCATTGGGAGGGATTTGGCCCAGAGGAGAGATCGTGGGTCCCTCGTAACGACATCTTGGACCCCTCTCTCCTAGACGACTTCCATCAGCGTCATCCCAACCAACCTGCTCCTCGGAGTCTTGGCCGTCCCCGCCGTCGTACTAGGGTGCCAGGAGTCACCCGTGGAGGGGGGGGTACTGTCACGTCCCCAGTCCGTCACACCTCCTCAGAGCCATCCCAATCACCTAGACCATCATCCAGCCGTGCACCTTCACCTTGTTATTAGTTCACCACCTGATCTCACTCTGCCCTGTCTACTTAAGCTCCCTTCCTTCACTCTGTCTCCGTCGAGTATCACATATGGACACGATCACCCGTACCTTCCAGAGAACCCTCCTAGATACCCTCCTGTGCTCTGCATCTGCTTCGCATCTGCTCTGCCACTCGTCTTGCTCATCGTCAACCATTCAGGGAAGTGACTAACCTTACATGCCTCTGTTTGGATTCCCCCTTTCTAAAGACTGCCTTTGTTTGAACCTGAGTTTACCCTGAGATGTTACAGTAATAAATATATACTGTGTTCCACATCTGTCTCCCTCTCCTTCCTCTGATCGTGACATACACTATGGACAATTTAGCTTGCCCAATTGACCTATACCACATGTCTTTGTGACTTGTGGGGGAAACCAGAGCACCCGGAGGAAACCCACGCATATGTAATGTTTTTGTTTTATAGTAAGTTATTTATCAAGAAATGTAGCCTACTGCAGCCTATATGGCATGGGCCTTTTGGTTAGAACATTTCTGCCGTGGTTTGCATGTGTCACATTAGACATGGTAGACTTTTCATAAAATAAAAATAATTAAATGAAATCCTACTTATTTACTTATATGATTTATATATGATATTACAAAACATATTAGCTTTTGTAAGTGATTTTGTTTTAGAATAGAATATGTAATGTTCTCAATAATATTTGTAAAGGAAACATAGGCCCTGTATGTGCTGTTTACATATATTTCAGTTAATATAGAAAACAAGTGCATGTTTTTACCAAAACTAATATTGGATTTTATTGGAAATTATGGGGTTGTTCTCTAAAGAAGTAGTTACGCGTCCCGTTTAGAGCATCATTATGGGCGTTTTACGTTTAACTGACATAGTTCAAACGATAGATCTGCAACAGAGAAACTACGCATTTTGGGAAACACTACATCGGTCTCTTCCCAGATGATGCATCGTACTATGATAGTTCAGTCGCCAGTCACGTTGTTGTTTGGGAAATGCACTCCAGCATAGCAAATGCACCATGGTGCTATGAGTGGGAAAATGGGATATGAGACTCTGATTGATTTAATGCACATTACATCCAAAACACACCCACTCATTAAGAAAATTTAGGACAACCCTTTTAGACAATGCACGGGGTGTGTCAGCCATTTTTCCTGTCATCAATATGGCAAAAGTGGATTTGCACACACCATAAGTGCACCTGTACTGTGTGCCATAGACCATGTGCTTAGATTGTTAAAATAAAGTCCACTGTCATACTTTTTCTCTGCAAATATTTTTTTAAAACCATGGAAGATTCTATTATTTATTTAGTAAAAAATAAATATAATTTAAATAAATATTATTTATTTCTGTTATTTATTCATTTAGTCTTCTCTTAGTGTTGGATTGGTCTATCTTTTGAGTTTACACCAGAGTTTATTAGAGAAGTCACAGACCATAAGCAGTATATTACATACAGGACTTCTCATTCATTATGTCCTAAAACCATCAAAAGTTAACACAAATTCAATCTCCCAAATTCATCCATAATTTTCACATATTTTTCAACAGATGTTCAAAGAATAAAGATATACTGTAGTTTTAAATGAAATTCTATGTACAACATATGTGCCTCTAACTTTAATGCCCTCTTTTCTTTTTAGAAATTTGAGACTTCAGTAGGTGAGGGTGGTGGACAGATGAGTGGTGGGCAGAAACAGCGAATCGCAATAGCCCGGGCTCTTGTGAGGAATCCCAGAATCCTCCTCCTGGACATGGCCACATCTGCTTTGGACAATGAGAGTGAAGCTGTTGTACAGGAGGCTTTGGACAAGGTCAGCAGGAAACACAGGCACACACTTGCACAGACAAACATGCATGAAGTCTTTAAAAAAAACAAAACTCAAAAAAAGAAAAAGAAATTCACAGTAATACCATGGAAGTATTTCATTTTCCTTAAAGAACGTCTAATGAACAATTTAATGATCTAAAGAATCTTTTCTCTGTAAAGAACCTTTTGTGGAATCAAAAGTTTATGTGGATATTAAACGTTCTTCATGGAACCATAACTCCTCTGGTCTGACACACACCCTCCTTAAACCACTGTGAACACCCATAAACCTCACTCTAATCCGGATCACGGCACTAGTAGCTCAACATTTAAAAAAAAAGGACATTGTTGTGGTAGAAGCCACACTGCAAATTTTAGATAGTAGATTTAACTACCTCAGAGTTCAAATGAACACTCCCTCAGAGTTTATATGGGAACCACTATGAAAGTGTTAAAATATAACTTTTGAAAGAGTTAACATTATTAACACTCAGAGAGTGTTAATTAGCAAACTCTTATAGTTTAAAATATTAAAACCACAAAGGATCATATGAACACCAATCAGTGTTATGTGTTAACAGTCTTTGGTCAAATTTTCGACACTGCATGGAAATAAAAATATATCTTGTTTAACATCGGCAACACTTTATTAACTATTGCGTTAATGTTTAAGGAAACCAATTCAAAACAGTCACAAACCGCATTTTCTCGTATTTTAACCAAACGGAGCAGTTTTAAGACAGCTTTATTTTCCTTAGTTTTAATGTAACATAGCTAGTAAAGATCAACATAAAGATGAAAAATTATGCTTATATAATTACACATATATAACTTTTTGGATGTCAAATGTCTATTTACAAACAATTTAAGTACTTTTACTCACCAGTTGCTTCTTCTCATTGCACCTCGTGGCAGAAAATGGAGTCTGGAATAATCCTCCAGGGATATTGCTGCATAAATTCCCGGATGTAGTAGTCAACACTTTATTAGTGTTGGATGCATGTAACTCTGTATGACAAAGAGGCAAATCAGCTTCTAACACTCAGAGGTTTATTTTATCTATTTCTAATTCTAGAATTTCAACATTTTACCTTGAATTACCACGACACTCGAAATTTAACACTAATGAATTTGCTGTGCGCTGTGGCATTTTCCCTAATTTAATAAATGGCTATCACCTCAGAAGTTAAAGATGAAATGCAATAAATGTGCCGTGGCTTTTGGAGGCTCAAAACCACTCTTTGGGAGTGCAGCCATTCTAGACAGTTCTAGGAGGTAATAATCACTGTGATGACCTGGGCTGAGGTATTTTAGAATGGCCAAAACAACATATCAGGTGTGTGATGTTGTCACTCCACTGGTTTGCCCATTAATGCTGTCCCATCGCACCTATTTTGTTTTCACATGATCTGTTAAAACAAAATCACATGACTTGAAACCTCAAAAAACAGTTTGTTTCCATTAAGCATGTTTGCATTAAGCATTTTTTATATAATTTTAAAATACTCATACAAACAGCTCGATGGAAACATATCTAAAGTAACCCCTCTTGTCCAAGAGAGGCTCCCTAAAGCCCTGTAAACCTCCCTTAACCTCACTCACATCCGGGTCACAGCACCAATTTAATCAATTTCACAAATTCACCAATTTCTGATAACCACTCCAAGCAGGGCTTAAACTGCAATTATGGTGTGGAAGATGGCCACTGTAACGGTTATTATTAAATACCTAAAAAAACATCCATCCTCTTTTTAAGGTCAGAATGGGTCGCACCACCATCTCCATAGCTCACCGTTTATCTACAATCAAGAATGCAGATGTGATTGTGGGATTTGAACATGGCCGTGCTGTTGAAAGAGGGAAACACGACGAGCTGTTAGAAAGAAAGGGTGTATACTTCACCTTGGTCACTCTTCAAAGCCAGGGAGACAAAGCTTTGAACCAGAAAGCCCAACAGGGTGAGTAACACACAGTCATCCATTCCTACTGTTAGTACTCTGTGTTAGGATCCTTGCATGTGACTTGTGTCAATGTCCTCCAATGCATTCACCTCTGTAAAGCAAAGCACTCTCAATTGTGACGTGGCACTCAAAGTTCAAAGAATTCCAACTTAAAATGCCTTTTTTTACATTTATTTTAAAAAGCAAAATAAAAACCATTAAGAATACATCATAAATGCTTGTTATTAATTTATTCTGCATGAACATTTACATTATTTTTGTAAACTCAATTTTATTAACTATTGGACTAATGTTTTGGTCTTATGTAAATATAATTTTTTTGTATTGAATTTATATTCTAATAAAATTTTTCGTTTATATTTAATTTTTGTATTTTGTATATCTTATGTTGGTATCAAATATTATTTTTGCAATTGATTTTAGCTTAATTTCAGTTAGCATAATCACAACATTTGTACATTCTTACATTATGTTGCTATGATACATTTATTATTTACCTCTGTTTAGCTTCATTTAATTTAGCAGAATAATAAACTATTAAAAAATGTGTAGATTTTTTATTTTTATGTTGTTTATGCTGCCATCAAATATTTATATTTATTTATTTTTTTAATTTAATTTCAGATTCGATTTAGTTAGCAACAACAACAATGATATATTACAAAATCAGCGTTGCAATGCTTTTAATCAAAAGCTCAGTGGTATACAACTTTTGCACTAAGTGATGATTTAAAGTCCTGACACAATGGCATAAGTCTGTTTTTTTTGTCACATTTCTTTACACACGAAGCTCTTTTCCAATGTTTGCACAGAATAATAAGTAAATAAGTGAATTAAATGTCTGTTTTCATTCTCAGAGAAGGAGGAAGCTGAATGTTGTGACAGTGATGCAGAGAGAAGGAGTCTCAACAGGGCTGGAAGCTATCGTGCTAGCTTGAGGTAAAAATAGTGAAGTAGCTTTTGTATCTTACCTTTTAGGTCTTGTAGGGATATTCCAATACTTTGTTTCAGTACTGGGCACCACGGTGGTGTAGTGAGCATGTTCGCCTTACGACAAGAAGGTCGCTGGTTCGAGCCTCAGCTGGGTCATTTTTGTGTTGAGTTTGCATGTTCTCCCCATGGTTGCGTGGGTTTCCTCCGGGTGCTCCGGTTCCCCACAAGTCACAAAGACGTGTGGTATAGGTGAATTGGGTAGGCTAAATTGTCTGAAGTGTATGAGTGTGAATGAGTGTGTAAGGATGTTTCCCAAAGATGGGTTGCAGCTGGAAGGGCATCCGCTGCGTGAAACATATGCTGGATGAGTTGGTGGTTCATTCTACTGTGGTGACCCCAGATTAATAAAGGGACTAAGCCGAAAATGAAATAAATTAAGGAATGTTTCAGTACTACTGAGTATTCAGTGATTCATTTAGCAATCAGCCAGTTGATTCCAATATTTAGTTTGTAGCCTGTTGCAAAGTTAATATTTTAGCTAATATTCTAATAGACTATACCACCACTAAGGGCGCCACGGTGGCGTAGTGAGTAGCACGTTCGCCTCACAGCAAGAAGGTCGCTGCTTCGAGCCCCGGCTGGGTCAGTTGGCATTTCTGTGTGGAGTTTGCATGTTCTCCCCGTGGTTGTGTGGGTTTCCTCCGGGTGCTCTGGTTTCCCCAACAAGTCCAAAGACATGTGCTATAGGTGAATTGGGTTGGCTAAATTGTCCGTAGTGTATGAGTGTGTATGGATGTTTCCCAGAGATGGGTTGCAGCTGGAAGGGCATCCGCTGTGAAAAAAAAATGCTGGATAAGTTGGCGGATCATTCCGCTGTGGCTTAATAAAGGGACTAAGCCAACAAGAAAATGAATGAATGAACTATACCACCACCCATCAACTCTTCCTTCAGAATGTTAAGATTTATATAACGTATATAAATGATTAATTAAAGATCAAGATTGTGTCTGAAAATAATAACATTCTATAGGCCTATGTTTATTAGAATATAGAAATATCGAGAGATCAAGGGAGAGTAGAGGTCAAGGCCAATGATGGCTAATGTAGCTTTCCCACCAAGAAATGTAGTTAACAACACAATTGTTTTACAAATATATCTGAATCCATCCCATTTAGAACAATCCACTAATATTTTTTTTAACGAGAAATTCTAAGAAATTCTTCTAGTTTTGTTTCTTACGGTTTTAAGTCAGGAGTTTTAGCAATATCCTTGGATTATCATCAGTATTGTGTTTGTAATGCTAAAAACAATCCTTTCCCTGCTAAAAAAATCATCACAGAAGTTATATTGTTTTCTGCTACAAATACCATTAAAGTACAGTAACACATTAAGAAAACTTGCTGCAATTTCTCACAACACATGCAAATAGCATGGAACACAACGTAAATGTTTCAAGGGGACCTAAAAATGTGACAGACCTGGTTTGTATTTGCTTATTGTGCTGTGACTATTGTTCAGTGAAGCTGTAGGTGGTCATTGAAAGGTGAGTTTTTTTGTTTATTGTAACATCCTGATTGCACAATTCCCTTGTCTTTTGTATATTATTAGCCTAAAAATTACCATAACCTAAATAGCCACGTCCGTCACGTTTTTGGGTCCTCTTGAAACATTTCCATTTCGTTCTGTGCTATTTGCGTATGTCGTGAAAAATTGCAACGTGTTTTCTCAATGTGTTTGTGTTGCTACATGTTTATCGTCAGTCCAATGAAGATCTTTTTTTAATACGCTGGTGTTTGTTGTAATTGCGTGTGTTTTCTTAAGCTCTCTCAGCCATTACGAACTATCAATTTAAAAATTTACTACAAAACCGGTACTATTTTTTGGTTTCTAGCGTGTTTTGGGAAAAAAAAAATCAGGATTCACTTTTTTTAAAAATGCCAACAGAATGCAAAAAAAATTACCAGTCCAGAGCCAAAAGACAATTACAGTTTCCATTTAAAACTATATAATGTCCAATATATCCATTAAAGCCATCACAAATTATATAATGATTTCGACTGTTTTTTTCTTCTACCATGCAGTAGTTAAATGGCTCCCTTGAGAAGTGCTTTAAAAATACCACAGTATAAGAAAAAAGGGTCACACTTTATTTTGACCGTCCGTTCGTTGAATTTAAGTTACATTGCAACTAATTCTTATTAGATTATAAGTAGACTGTTAGATTGGAGTTAGGGTTGGGGTTAGGGGTAGGGTGAGTGTAAGTTGACATGTACTTGCAAAGTATCTTATAGTCAGTTAAATGTCTGTTAAATGTCAGTATCAAAAGATATTAAAAAGCCCCTATTATACATTAAAAAGGGTCTTATTTTGGTTTTGGGGGTCTCCAACAGCAGGCTAATATGCATGCATGGTCAGAAAACATTTTCATTGTCTTATAATATGCATTTATTTTTACCTTATTATCCCAGCGACTCCAAAACCCCTCCTCAGCGCGATGCTAATCTGCACTGATTGGACCAATGACCCAGTATGTTGCGATTGGTCGACATCATTCAGCGCAAGAGAATGCCCACCACGGCTTATCAGTAGTCATAGTGTGTGCGTGAGCATATCTGCCAACAGTCGTTTTTCCTGGGAGTCGCCCGCATTTTAGACACCTCACCCCCGAAACTAACCCCCCGGTCTCCCAGCATATTACTCTATTCCTAACCAGAAGTAAAAAATAGTGACACACATTCAGTATTAGTGCACACAGCGGCAAAAGCTGAACCATTATGAAACAGGACCGCCGCATGTATGTAGGAGATCTGATGTAGCCATCAAACGCATGAGAAACACGAGTTTACAAACGCATTTTAATCCATAAACAAAGCGGTACGCGTCACGTTTACAATGTGCTTTTAGACGCGATAAGAGAATACAAGTTAACCAGATACACTACAAGTTACAAAACACAATTAAATGCATCATTTACAAGCTAGAGAAAACAATGAGGCAATACTTGTTGGATAGCAGGCCAGATTCACCATCAGGCCACCGGAAATTGTCCCGGTGCTCCCTACGGCCAGTCTGCCACTGCATACATCTTTTTTTGATCCTTCCTTTAACAAATGGTCGACGAATCCTCCATTGTAAGCGTGTAGATATCAGAAGCACTCCTCAGAGGGAACATAGCACAAGGCTGGGCTATAATGCTGAGGCATTTCTGCAGAAATAAACCTCAACTACTGACTCTTCACAGTCTCATCTCTGGTTCATCTGCACACTTTCAATAATATCCAGCCGAGCACAGGGCTCTTCTCTGTGTTGTCAGATGTAGCTGACTGATTCCAGTCCAAAAGGTTTTTACCTGCACAATCAAATTCAAAACCGCCCAATCAAGCAACCTTTGCTCGCCGCTGTTGTTTGTGGGCGGGGTTGAGGGTTTCGAATCTCCCGGGGCTGCACATGCACAAATGGGCGGGGCTTACATTTTGTGTTCACGTCATGCTGAAATGGCTAAAGACTCGTAAGCACGGCGAACTATGAGTCGACTATTTTATGGATGAATCAATAGTTTTAAACACTGTGCACATTCAGATTTAAGCCTTAGCTGGACATTTCACTTCACTTAGAGCTGTGTTACACACTGCATGCTAGCTCATTTTAAAAAACCCATAATAGGGGCTCTTTAAGTAGACAGTATACTAATACTCAAATGGACCATCGAAATAAAGTGTTACCAAAAAAATATTAATGTTCCCTCTCTTTAAACTCTCACTATCATTATATCTGCAGAGCTTCTATTCATCAAAGATCTCGATCTCAGCTGTCAAACGCTGTTCCTGAATCTTCAGTGGCCATTGCTGGAGAACTAGGCCCTCGCTCATATTCTGAAACCACTGTTCCTCAGGAGTTTATGGGAAAGGTTAGAGCTTTCCAAATCCTTGGCCAAACGTACAGTACATCTCAATCAGCTCACACTCATGCATACTGTGTGTGTGTCTTTGCAGAGCGGCGTTCCTGAAGATACTGCAGAGCAGGTGGAACCGGCTCCAGTGGCTCGTATCCTGAAATATAACGCTCCTGAATGGCCCTACATGTTTTTTGGAAGCATTGGAGCCGCTGTGAATGGAGGGGTGAACCCAGTCTACTCTCTCCTGTTCAGTCAAATCTTGGCGGTGAGCTTTCTGTCTGCTGTTCTCTTGTACTACATGCGGTTTCTGCAAGTGTGACTTTCAGCTTTTTCTATTTACCTGCAGACATTCTCGATGCCTGATCCTGTTGAACAACGGAGGGAGATAAATGGCATCTGTCTGTTCTTTGTAGTTGTTGGTTTGGTTTCCTTTTTCACCCAAATGTTACAGGTTGGTATTCATATTTAGCTTTTTATTTCTATAGCGCTTTAAATTGTGTCAAAGCAGCTTCACATAGAAGTTCTAGTAAATTGAAACCGAAAGTGCGTCAGTCCAGTTTTCAGAGTTGAAGTTCAGTTTAGATCAGTTCAGTTTGGTTTAATTTTCACTGCTGAAAGTCCAAACACAGAAGAGACAATTCATCGATGCACAGCTCCACAAGTCCCAAACCAAGGAAGCCAGTGGCAAGGAACAAAACTTCACCAACTGACAAAAGTGAAGGAAAAAACCTTCTGAAGGACTTATTAAGTTACTGAGTTTTTAACAGGACTTAAAGTAACAACAGAGTTATCTTTAAATACCTTGTAAACCAGTCCTAGCAAGCATTGTTGGGTTAAAAGAAGTCTAATAGACTATATCTAAATATAGACGTCTTGGTTTAAACAATTATAAATTATGCTGTTGCCAGTGGTGTAGTGTTTAATTAGGGTTGGAACTAAACTGTGCAGAGCTGTGGCCCTCCAGGAGTTTGACACCTATGTTCTAAAGCATACAAATACCATAATGTGTTTGCAGATGTGTTAGAAACATGCTACGTTAACATAGTAAACTATACTAAAGTAAGTTATTCTCCTTTAAAAATGTGCATTCCGTGCAAGAATGTCTGTCTTTGTTTTGGTCTCTATAACCCGCCCACTGCCAGTTTACACAGTTATATTTCAGCACTTTAGGTTGCTTTGGTGGAAAACGCACCGCATTTAATTTTAGTCTTGGCTGCACCATTGTATATGGCAGCTGTTGAAAATGCAACATAGATTCAGAGTTATAAAAATGCCCATTAGGTGTTTTTAATTAGAAAATAATACAAATATTAAGAACGTAAATATTAGCTGAGCAGCATGCATTCCAGATTGCATCAACAAATAATTTGACTGTCTACACCAGACGCAATATGACAAAAACATTTTAAATACAGCCATGTAGAAGCACAGAATAGTGCACTCACTGCACTTCAACAAAACTGTGAGGTTTGGAATCTAATTAATACACATTAAACCTCTTTGCTGAGTGACTGATATTTATTGGTTTGCACTGAATCACAGGTCAGGATCTTGGGAAAACTATCTGCTGGTGCTTTCAATGGTGCTGGTGCTGTGCCATTTAAACTTAGATTGTTTGCATTTAACTCTGAAAAAAACATATTTAATACCTGAGTTGATCGATGTCATAGTTTATGCTGTTGTTCATTTCGATTTATCTTTATTTCTACAGTATATTGTGCTTTTACAATGTAGATTGTGTCAAACAGTGGTGTAAACTAATTACAAATACTCAAATTAATGCAATTGAGTTGTTTTTCTCAGGAATTGTAATTTGCTAAATAGTTTTTAAAATGAGTACTTTTACTTTCCCCTGAGTACATTTTTAGTGTAGTGTTGGTACTTTTACTCCACTACTTTCCTTCATCCTGCAGTCACTACTTTATTTTTTTCTCATCTATGGGGATTAGAAAAGTCAGTCCTGTGATTCCTGTCCAATCAAATCGCACATAGAAGGTAATTCGCATCAGAATGAACTACCTCAAGACATGTGTGCTTAATTGCAGCTGTTTGGAAGCATTAACAGTGTCCAAGAAGATTTTCCAAAATTTTTACACACAATGACCCAAAGACTGTTTAGATGCATGTTATTGATGAGAAGATGACGGTTGTTTACTGTATCATGACCGAAATATCTTTAAACACCCAGCAGGCACCCACAGGTCAACATGACGTGAGATTGACGTTGTACCTTAAAGTCATGGGGATGCTGCATTTTATTTGACGACAGGTCAACGACAATGTCCAACCTAAAACCAACCAAATTTCAACGTCTAATGATGTTACAGGTTGATGTTGTGTGAAAGTTACCACTATGACATTCATCAGATGTTGGCTTTTAGTTGCCATAACTAACGAATAAATGTCAGTATTCAGCCTGATCTCACGAGAAAATGATCTTACGTTTTGCCAGCTTAGTGGCTAATTCGTACGAATGTACGATTATGTACAATTTAAAAAAAGGGGCATGGCACCCAACCCCACCCCTAAAACCAACCGTCATTGGGTGATTAGCAAATCATACTAAATTGTATGAATTAGATCGAACAAATTCATACGAATTAACCGCTAAATCAAAAGTTACGAATTGACGTGAGATAGCGTTGCAGTATCTGATGTCAGTATGGTGTTGGTTTAAGATGTTGGCTTGACAGTGGATTTCGGTCACTTTCCAACACAACCTAAACTTGAACAAATATCAACGTCATTTGATGTCATTATTGGACATCAAAATAACATTGTCTTTAGACACTGGCTAGACATTGAATTTTGGTCATCTGACAACACAACTTAAATCTAATCTAATAATAACGTCTTATGACGTTGTGTGCCTAGTGGGTAGGGCCAGACGGAATCTGTGGACATTTTTTACTATTTCTGCGTTAATCTACGTTTCCGAGTATCTTGTTAAAAATTTACAGATTTATACGGAATGATTTTGGGAGTGTCACAACTAAAAACTTAATACAGTATATGAAATAAAAAGTAATCCCTTCTTAACTTTTATTTAATGTTTACAATTCGAATCCAATTACTGTAGATCCACTTTATTTAGTAAACAAAGCAAGTCTCTCATATAAAATATCTACTAAAAGACAGAAAATATGACTTTACAAACTGTATTGTAAATAAATAATATGAATATTTTCACATTAGTCAATATCATTACTGAAATTAATTTAAAAACTGAATAAATATACATTTACACACATTTACACCAGTAAACAAACAGAATCAATAATGGGCTAAAATTCTGCAGAAATCTGCGGAATTCTGCACACGCAGATTCCATGTGGCCCTACTAATGGGCAATAACTAAATGCACTATAGAATGTTACGTTATACACACACACACATGCACAAATTACATGTAAATGCATCAACTTTTAAAGTGTAATACTCATTACTCACTACTCTTGAGTACTTTTGAAAGGGCTATTTTTTTACTCATGCTCAACAGATACTTTTACTCTACTTGCACTACATTTTTAGGTAAGTAATGGTACTTTTACTTGAATTAGATTTTTCAGTACTCTTTCCACCACTGGTGTCAAGGCAGCATAGGTTCTAGTTAATTCAGTTCCAGTTTAGTTCAGTTCAGTAAATGTCACTGCTGAAAGCCAAAACAATGAAATCAAATCCAACAATGTTCAGCCGTGAGAAATAGAAACCATTTCTAAAATAGAAATTTGAGGTGATGGTTTGGACAAAAAACTTCTTTAACATTGAAAAGATTCCTTTGGTCACAAAACGTCACGTAAACTTATGGTGTTGGCTTGATAGTCAAGCATGCTAGCTCGTAATTCATCAGAGGAGGAGCTAGGTGAAAAAGTGTTTTGAATTTGAAATGCAATATCTAGTTCAACCACTGGGGGTCAGCCTTACATACTGCAACTTTAACTTCATTCATTCATTCATTTTCTTTTCGGCTTAGTCCCTTTACCAATCCGGGGTCGCCACAGCGGAATGAACCGCCAACTCATCCAGCATCTGTTTTACGCAGCGGATGCCCTTCCAGCTGCAACCCATCTCTGGGAAAGCAACTTTAACTTACTTACAGTAAGTGTGTATATGTATTTTTTCCAGGGCTATGCATTCTCGAAATCCGGCGAGCTGCTCACTCGTAGATTAAGGCGTCTGGGCTTTCAGGCAATGTTGGGGCAAGAGGTTGGCTGGTTTGATGATCGCAAAAACAGCCCTGGTGCTTTAACAACAAGACTGGCTACAGATGCCTCGCAAGTTCAGGGAGTAAGAAAATCACTCAGCTGATACTTTTCCATGAGCTTCTTCATGATATGTGACACTTTAAAATCGAAGTGAATCTTAATTAAAGCTAAATAAACTCTCACCCCAGGCCACAGGTTCTCAGATCGGCATGATTGTAAATTCTCTGACCAACATCGGCGTGGCCGTTATCATCTCCTTTTACTTCAGCTGGAAGCTCACTCTGGTCATCCTATGCTTTCTTCCATTTTTGGCCCTTTCTGGAGGCTTTCAGGCTAAAATGCTTACTGGATTTGCCAAGCAGGACAAAGAGGCCATGGAGACAGCAGGACAGGTGAGCTCATACTAGACTGGAGTATACAGTGAGATCAAAATTGGAACAAATTTTAAACACTTGATTTCTTTCAGAAAAAATCATAATTAATAATCATCCAAATTTAGACCTTTCCCAGCAAGCATGTTTTGTTTTTAAAAGATGTCTAATACATTAGATGTCTAATAGACATCCAAACATAGTCGTCTTAGCTAAAACAAGACTAGATTTGGATTGTCAGCGACAATCTAACAGATGTCTAAAAATAGGCCAAAACTAGACTAGTCATCAAATAGACAGATTAGACAGACTTTATATGTGTAGTCATTCATTTTCGTTTATTTGATGACTAGTCTAGTTTTGAGGTACTTTTAGATGTCTATTATATTTTCACTGACAGCCAAGGTTTAGCCTTGTTTTAGCCAAGCTGTCTACATTTAGATATCTATTAGATTTCTATTAAACACTAAATTGTTTCCCAATAAAGACCATTACTCAATTGTAGATTATTATTAAAACTATTACTAAGTGCTGTGACTGTAGTGTTTTCTACTTATATCTGAACTTAAAATTAAGGTAACACTTTATTTTAATGGTTCATTTGAGTATTAGTAGACTGTCTGCTTAATATCTGTTGATACTGACATTTAACAGTCCTTCAACAGACATTTAGCTGACTATAAGAAACATTGCATGTGCATGCATTACACTAACCCTACCCCTAACCCCAACCTAACAGTCTACTTATAATCTAATGAGAATTAGTTGGCATGTAGATGCAATGTAACTTAAATTCAACAAACGCACCATCAAAATTAAGCATGACCAAAATGGTAACATTTTTAATAAACAACTTTTCCTCCTCTATCTTGTCTTACTGTTTTATGACAATAACATTGGCCATTTCATTATTCCAGTGTTCAGCCTTACACAATTGCCTTTTATTCATTTAAATGGGGCATATTGTTCTGTCTAATGACAAATAAAAATTTTCCAATCAGATCATAATACATTAAACTTGCTTTCATCACTAAAGTTACAATTGGACCAGATATTCCAGCTGCAATGTTGAATTGGTTGAGATTCTCATTTGTTTTCGTAAATGATCAGCCCGTTAGGAGGACTTGAATGAGTTTGTTCATCATTGAAAAGATTATTCATTTTGGAACAACCAACTTCTCTGGTTAACACTATGGCCGAAAATGAATTTTTGCAATGTCAAATTTACATGCAAAGCTTCTAGAAAAAATGATAGATTTAAGCTCTGAATGTCTGATGTCATATTTTATGAAGTCATTACGATAAAAATACAGTGCTTTTATAATTGTGAACTGGATCAACCCCCAGTTGATTATCCCATTATCAAATGACCACCATGTGCCATATTAACACCAAATGTCTGTGAGGTACAGTATCTGAAAGTGTTCCTTAATTTTTCATCAGCTTTTAAAACCCTCTCTCAATCTGTTTTCTGAGTGCAGATATCTGGAGAAGCTCTAAATAACATCCGCACCATTGCGGGACTGGGAAAAGAGCGTAATTTTGTTGAAATGTTTGAGACTCAGCTGGAGGCCCCATATCAAGCCGCGCTGAAAAAAGCTAACGTTTACGGCGCCTGCTATGGGTTTGCGCAGTGTGTGGTCTTCATGGCAAATTCTGCATCCTATCGATTTGGTGGATACCTGGTCTATCATGAGGGGCTACACTTCAGTTTTGTTTTCAGGTAACACGAAACAGAAAACCAACGTTGCAAACTAATTCCACCAGTTAGTTTATTTGAAGGCGGCATGGTGGATTAGTGGTTAGCACTGTCACCTCACTGCAAGAAGGTCGCCAGTTGGGCAAGTTGGCATTTCTGTGTGGAGTTCGTATGTTCTTTCAGTGTTCGCGTGGATTTCCTCCAGGTGCTCCAGTTTAATAGTTGGTGATTCAACACCTATCGTGTTTTACAGTGAATGACAGAGAACAGCGAAGTGTATATTTTGTCGAGTGAATTTCCTGTCATTTACAGGGTGATTTCAGCAATTGTTACCAGTGGCACAGCTCTCGGTCGAGCGTCCTCCTATACTCCAGACTACGCCAAAGCCAAGATCTCTGCTGCCCGATTCTTCCAGCTACTAGACCGCATTCCCAAAATTAGTGTCTACAGCAAAGATGGACAAAAATGGGTAATTTAAGAATCAGTACCAACCATTTATTTCACATCCAGTTGTACTGAATCAAAATCCACTGTTTAATGGGGGAGAAAACAATATATAAGCCACAATTTAATGTAAAAGTCCTACATGATGCTGAAACTTTTATTTCAGTGTGTTGATGTACGTCCAAATGAAACTGAATATTGGGTAAGGGGCGGAGCTTTCTTTTTGAGCATAATTCTCCCATAGCAAACTAACGATAAGGGGCGTGGTTAAGAAAATTGTTGCTGAAGCCATCAAACTGACGTCAACAGAGAAGGAAATGGTCAGTCTTTGATTAAAGTTTAAGTTAAATACTTTCTCTTTTTTTAGGATAATTTTAAAGGGGACATTGAGTTTATAGACTGCAAGTTCACATACCCATCCCGACCAGATATCCAAGTTCTGAATGGACTGAATGTGAGTGTTAAACCAGGACAGACGTTAGCGTTTGTGGGCAGCAGTGGTTGTGGAAAGAGCACCAGCGTTCAACTATTGGAGAGATTCTACGATCCCAACAGTGGACGTGTGGTAAGAAAACCTTTCACGCAGAACATCAGTAATCTAATTATTTAAGATATGATTATTAAGTTACTTTTAGAATTTAAAATTCTAAAAAAATTTGCTTTTTGGCCTAAAAAAAAAAAAAAAAAGTAATTTATCACGCAGCAAGAAGGTCCCTGGTTGGAGTCCCAGCTAGCCTAGTTGGCATTTCTGAGTTAAGTTTGTATGTTTTCCCCTTGTTGGTGTGGGTTCCCTATTAGTGCTCTGGTTTCCCCCCACAGTCCAAAGACATGAGCTATACAGTAGGTGAACTGAATAAACAAAACTGGCCGTAGTGAATGAGTGTGTGTCTGTTTGTGTGTTTTCCAGTACTGGGTTGCAGCTAGAAGGGCAGCCGCTGTGTAAAATATATGCTGAAATAGTTGGCAATTTATTTCTGCTGTGATGACCTCTGAAATAGAGACAAAGCCGATGGAAAATGAATGAATGAATGAATGTTAATGTTCGATATATTGTGTAGTGTTGTCTTAATTGTGTTAATGTTGTGGATGTAAACATACAGTGCTGACTGATGTCTGTAAATAATTCTTTTTTTGTCTTTGTGTTCATTGTTGTTTATCGATCAGCTGATTGATGGCCGCGAAAGTTCTCAGATCAACGTTGCTTTCCTGCGCTCTAAGATTGGCATTGTGTCCCAGGAGCCGATTCTCTTTGACTGCAGTATTGCAGAGAACATCCGCTATGGAGACAATCAACGCGAGATCAGCATGAATGATGTCATTTCCGCAGCAAAGAAGGCCCAGCTGCATGACTTTGTGATGTCACTTCCTGAGGTGATGGCTAAGGAATCTTTTGATGATAAGAATTTTGCATTTTCTATTTGAATTATACGCTGACATGAGATTCTACTCAGTGGTTTACATCTACAGATTCAATCGATAAAGAAGAATTAAAGAACGCAAGTTGACTCAAGGTGATGTGTAATAGATGTAAATTTAGGTAAAAAAAATAATGATTTCAAAGGCCTGTTCATGCCAAGAGTGATAGTTATAACAATAAGTTTTTTATACATTTAATACAGGATAATTTTTCAAACTGGAATTCAGTGACCATCGCTGACCAGAAGTGCCAGGGGTCTTTGGAGAGAAAATATACTAATAAAACAATAACTACGTTATTTAATTAATACAATTAAATGCTTATACATAAGATTCAAATAAGTAAATTATTCTAAATAAATAATAAATGCAAAATAATTAATATATAAAATCTAAGTGAATAATACAAATGTAATAATACAAAATATATCATACGAATAAATGTTCAATGTTAATCAATTACATAGATACATTTAACTTTTTAGAATGGGGCTCCCTAATGGTTAACCTAACCCTAACTGATAAAGAATAAAAAAAACACAGGATTTGGATTGGCTGTCAATGTATTTTATTGTTCGTCACTTAGAAAAGGCACTTTCAAGAGGATGCCATGGAAAATATTTAATTATTATCTAGTTATCATTTAGAGAGTGAACAGACCTTCAGTTCCAAGTAGTTTACATGTTGAGTAATTGAAGCAATTTTAATTTTAAAGGTTTTAAGGACATGCCGTCTCTCATTTTGCTAGACAATAGTTGGATTAATTCCAAATGTAGGTAGATACTATACCAAAGTCCCTTCAAGGCAAGTTATTTCCTTCGGCTGCCATCTTTGAACTGCCTCTTGAGCAGTATACTCTCTTATTCTGTCTGAATGGGGAAACATCGAATTCTCCAAAACTGTTTGTCAAGCTCATGATTACATTACATCAGTGGTCTCTGACCCAATTCCTGGAGTGTCACAGCTCTGCAGATTTTAACTCCAACCACCTCCAAATCATACCTGCTTAATAGTCTTTAGTAGTGAACACCTTGATTAGTTGGATCAGCTGTGTTTGATTAGCATTGGAGCAGACCATGATGGTCTTCACTTGGTCTTGATGGCGAATCTCCTCCAGAAATGGAGTGACTCATTGTTTACAAGCTTGTGGGCATTTGAGTAGTTGCTGTCATGTAATGTGCATTTGACAGGATAGACTGTACCTCTTGTTCACTTCAAAAAACCAAAAAACTTTTAATTTCAACCATAGTTGGTTCATTTAAAAGTACAGATTTCATGCTTTACGTGGATATATTTCTTATGTCTGGGAAGCAAGTATTGACTGAGATTCATGCGTTTGTTGACAAAAAAAAACTGTTGTAAAAACACACAACTGCTTAATAATGTCAGTCTATAGCGATCGATCATTGGCTCCTGTACTAGTAGGCGGGGCTTTATTCACCATATTGACCATTACACTTTTCCCCATTCAAAACTATACAAGTGACATGTCTTGTGTATTCTATAAGCTGTGTCTCATTTCAGTGGCTCATGCATTTTGAAGTGTGCTGCGTTATTTCAAAAAAAAAAATTTGAAGGCTCCTTCAAACGCAGCCTCAAAATGCGTCCTTCGTTTCCCAGGTAATGAAGGACACAACCGGTGGATCCTTCACTGCCTCGAAGATTCACTGCCCCAAGATTATTACGCGCTGATAACGGCACAACGTTTTTAAAAGAGAACTCTGCTTAATGTTTGAATAAAAACAAAGAGAGCATGACATGTCTTACTAAAGAGTGATTTTATAGACAGTTTACATTTTTATGTGTACATGTATGGATCAAAGGAAATATATTTCCAGTTTTTATTGACCTGATTCTTCAATGCACAAGTGTGCTCGTTTTTGCCATTGTATTAGAACTACTATTTAGTCGCCTACAGCATGTCAATGGAATAATGACTAGGAATAATAAACGGCAGAAAACGGTCAAACTACTTGCTCTACAAACAAGTGTTTGCATAACTATACAGACAAAATAGAATAATATAATGAGAAAACGTCAGTTTGCAACATCAAGCAGCAAAACGAGCTGTTTTTATTGTCTAAAAATGAATGGAAGTGAATGAGACCGGAAGTCTCGAGCCAAAAAGACTCAAATGGCTGCACCTGCTTGTACGCAGAGAATAAGGTCAATAAACCTTGCTCTGCCTTCAGATCGCTTAAAATGGAGTTAACTTGTTAATAAAGGTTTAGCGGCGGAACCCCTCCTCTTCATCCCACGTTCTCTTACCATCCCTTTCATCCCTACAACAAAGTCTAGCTCAAAGTATGGCATGGTTCATGCTGGTGAAATAAGTTTTAAAATCCCTTTGGAAAAAAAAGTCATTACAAATTATTAACAGCAGCTGTTATGGTTGCTAGGTGATGAGATCTGTCCTCTGTAGGCTAGATCGTCTCATTTCAAAACGCTCGGTTCAGCCTGTGTGGACTTCTAAGGACTCACCTTTGAAGTCTGTATCCTTTGGAGGACGCAGCCTCTGAAATGAGACACAGCTAAAGTTTTTGACTATACTACTACTAAACTGTTTTTATTAGTTACTAGGGTCTTTCTGGGTGGTTGCTAGGGTGTTTTATTATGTTGTAGGTGTGATCTAATGTAGAAATGAAAATCCTATTAATACTTCTTTCTCCCATGATGCAGAAATACGAAACTAATGTTGGTTCCCAAGGATCCCAGCTTTCCCGGGGTCAAAAACAACGTATTGCCATAGCCAGAGCCATCATACGAGACCCCAAAATACTGCTTCTGGATGAGGCCACCTCAGCACTGGACACAGAAAGTGAGAAGGTGAGCAGGAAAGCTAGCAAAAGAGTTGTTGATTATGTTTAAGAGGTCATTTAAGAACTCGTAGTCTATGTTTGTTTGTGTTCCAGACTGTACAGGAGGCCTTGGATAAAGCCCGAGAAGGCAGAACCTGTATTGTCATCGCTCATCGTCTGTCTACTATCCAGAACTCTGACATCATAGCTGTGATGTCAAGAGGATATGTCATTGAGAAGGGCACGCATGACTATTTGATGGGCCTGAAGGGGGCGTACTATAAACTTGTCACGACTGGAGCTCCAATCAGTTAATGTTTGATAACAATAGCTGATATGTGGTTAATTAAATAAGGAATAATTGAAGAAGTAATTAATTTATCAGAGGATAATGTAGACCTGATAATGTGGACATGGGTGTGCATTATTTTCTTATAGTTCAACAAACCAGGGTCAATTATTCTGCTTATGCTATCGTCACCAAAACTAAAGATATCAGTTAGATGTTGCATTTCGAGACTTTTTTTTTTGTGTTTTGTAGGTGTTGTAGCTTACGTCTTTAGTACGGGAAGTGAGTGTGCCAAGTATGAAGCAAACCTGTATTAACAACTATGTTGATCCTGGAACACCATCTTTGCTCATTGTAAAAAATGCTGGGTTTGACACAGTTCCTTCATGTTGTCTCAACACAAATTGATTACGTTAACCTTCAAGAATTGTGTTAGTTCAGCTCATTTTAAATAAGCAGTTTTAAATAACCAATCATTATTTTTGTGTTGGAAAGTGTATCCATACATAATCCTTACCCCAAAGCCAACCATGACAGTACATTATTCTCAAAACTAGATGGTAATAATAGTTGTAGAAGAACATAAGAAGAAGAACATAAGAAGAACATAACCCTAACTGTAAGCCATCCTTAACATGAACTGTACAAGTATCCCTTAATTCTGATTGGAAACATTGTTCATAGATGTTGATCCAGGCACATGTCCTACTTGGTGAAATCACCTGCATGGGACTATTTTCTAATCATCCAAAGCCTTCTGTTTTGTTATTATTAGATTTTTGTCTGTTTTAGGCTGTGCAATAATTGGAAATAACTGAAATTTTTTGGCGTAGTGAAATGTAACAAGTATAAAGTAACCAATTACATGTGCTTAAATGACTGTTATGGAGTAGTTTTTCTCAGAAGTTGTACTTTACTAAGAAGTTTTAAAAATGTGTACTTTTACATTTACTTGAGTACAGTTATATTGCTGTATCAAGCCATACCATGAAGTGAAAATGTGCCATAACTGACATAAGGTCAGTAAGCTCTTGCAGAGTTGATCTTGATCTTGCAAGTCTCCTTCAACCCGTAGTCACTAATTTATGTTTTTCTTTTCTACTATGAATGGCTAAGTAATCAGTCCACATTTCAAATGTATATTGCACCAATGGGAAATAATTCAACCGAATGTACACCCTTAACACTGGTTTCAGCTACAATTTAACTTGCAAGATATAAGGCAAATATTTTTCACAGTGTAATACTCACCGCTCTTTACTCTTGAGTAGTTTCAGAAGGGCTACTCATACTGTACTTTGAGGTGTTATTACAACAGATACTTTAAGTCTACCCGCACAAAAAAAATGTTGGCTAGTAATGCTACTTTAACTAGAGTATGATCGTACAGTACTTTTTTCACCACATAACTGTAATATGGTTAAAACCTGCCTGGAGTTACTTCAGCTGTTCGATTATCTGAAAATAACTGCACATTAGAATGTTCATCAGCCAAACAGAATTAATCATTTAAGAGTTTAAATGAATTATACTTTAGTATAAAGTATAAAGGCCAATTCATATTGTCAAACACAAAAGACAAAGAAAGACGGCAACAGACATTTTTTTTTAACCGATTGGACAATGTGAATAGGGCTTGCTGGCAAATATTTTACTGATTTTTGAGATAATACAGTATAAAATAGTTTTAATGTTTACTTTCTAGATTTAAATCGCTATAATTGGATTAATATATGATGGAAATATACATTTTGTTTCTTACAGTATAATGCTGATTTAAAAGCAAGGACTTAGATGTGTTTGTTGTTGTATCCATTGCAAAATAAATGTATTTATGTACTGTTAATTAAAATATTTGTCAATTTAAAAAAAAAAACTCAGTACAAGCAGTTTATTAATTTCTCTCTAGCTGAAATGTCATCATGAAAACACTGAAAAAACAAAGGAGGTTTAAGAACTTGCACAATCCAGAATCTATTATAGTGATTTTTGAGCGGTAATTTCAAAGATAGTGGACAAGGATACATTTAAAGAGCAGTTTATGATAGCAGCATGTCAATGGTAATACGTCTACTTTAATATTATACTGTTATTCTTAAATAGTGAATCAGAATGTGCTGATATTTTTAATGGCTTTTAATACAAAAAATAAGATGATAAAAATATTTCTTATTGACATGATAGAATCACACGGTTGCGACAAATTCGTTGTGTGCACATCCATGATGTAGATCTACAATTACACCAAATCACGAATGATTTGGATGGTGACTTTGAGCCATCACAAGATCTGCACACTGCGGTCATGAACGGGTGGCAGCAGCAATATTAAGGTAGGATGTGATGTTTAAATGAGGTGGAATATCATGAAAGTGTGGCAGCAGTACTGGAACATTGAAAGTAAAGGTAGGCACAAGGTTGTGTAGCACAAAGTATTTAATAAGTAAACATTTAACGGAGCTCTGTGATAAATGTGAAGTTAGTGAAACAGTTGAAAATATTATAATGCACTGTAGGAAATATACTGTTGAAAGAAGTGAGCTGGAGGAGGAATTGGAGAATAAGGGACAGTTTTCAATTTAAATGTATTAAATTCAGGTAGAAGTGTTAAATCTTTATTGTTACAGTATTTGACAAGTACTGGATTGCACAAGCAAGTATAAGGGCCCACTTCACCCCCCCCCAAAAGAGTACTGAGGGTGGACGGAGGAGCTGAACACACAGCGCCGAATGAAACTCAATGAAGTCTCTAAGTAGGTAGCTAGTATATTGTGATTGTGTACAGGTAGGTAGGTTAGTCAGGAATTTAATGTGTGTAGTGTCAATGGTCCTTCTGAAAGATAAGAGGCAGTAATGCACTTGTTAGTCTGCGATCCGCCGCTAAACCACAAGAAGAAGAAATTTAAATGAGGCTCAGTTGGCACCAAGGAGCAAACAAGTCCTCTTATATCACCGAAGGCCTAAACTGTTGATACAAGACAGGATAATTACATGTTTTCAAGTTGTTTATACCAAATTCTGCACCTACTGTACCATGATCTGAATGTAGCAGCAGAAACTGACTTGTCTTGATATGATTCTGAGCAAAGTGCAAATTGTAGCTTCAGTTTCGCATTAGCTGATAGGATTATCACCTGTTGTGATACTGCCAAAGCTGTATCTGCTTCAGGATACAACATGTAATGCATTCAGAGATGCTCTTCAGCATACCTTGGTTGTAGCAAGTGGCTTATATTCAGCATTTGTTCACCGCTCCCCGCCCCGCCCCGTTTTCTACACAACGGGACCGTTCCTGTTTGCTAACTGAAGAGCGAAGCCAAAATACACCTAGCTGGAAGTCTAGACAGCCTATAACAAGCAACACAGCATTACATGCGCTCTCTCTCATTCACGCACATACACACACACACACACATAGACATCACCAAGGTGGATGCGTGCGTGCGTGCGTGTGCTCTCTCGTTGTCGGGAGCTATGTTGTTAGACCGCCCGCTCCCGTTCAAATTACACCTGAGTTAGCGACCCCTCCAGCGCTTTATTCGGAAATGTATTCCTGCACCCCAAAAAATCTGGTCCGGTCCTGCGGGAATGCAGACCTCTAGTTCAGTAAAGCATGCTTTGTAAACCCTAGAGTTCGAGAGTGGAAATCTGTCAGAAGATTAGCAGAAATTGGCTAGACAAAACTGTGAAAGTTAGGAAAATGGCTAATAGTAAATACAGCACCCTGTTTACAGCATAATAATGTTATTGACAGTGTATTATTTACAATCAAGAATTAACAACTTATATAATCCATATTAACATCCTTTAATAGGTTAAAGACATCATATTTATTTCATTTCTGATGTGTGAAATTGAAAAGTAACCCAGCATTTAGACTAGTTTACGTATTATGGCAATAGTTTGAATATACTATGAAGTGGAACAAAACAAATAAAGCAGAGATCTAGATTTTAAAACTATTATGAAGTGTATTGATAGAGCATTAGACAAAAAAGAAGTTAAGACTGAATTTTTTGTTGCCTGTGTAGTTTAAAAGGGTCTCTCTGTTGAAGCAGGAGGTCTAAGATTTGACCAGCTTCATCAAAAAATCGTTCTATCTTTTCAACATTCTGTGCTGCTAAAATTCGGCTCACCACTGCCGCAGCAATGGCCTGTGATTGGCAGGTATTGTGAACCACACGGTGTCTAACCTTCTTACCAGGTTCAACAATTAAGTATCCCGCCTTTATTGGAGGACTTTGCGTGGTGGACCGCTCTCTTACATACTGCCTCAAGTAAGCAGAGTAGAGCTGGATTAACCTCGACAACCCAGTTCTATAAGACAAACGCAGAGATTCAGCCGTGCCTTTAGGAACAGATGCTAAACGAATCCCATGAATTCTCATGTGCAGGTGAATCGCTGCTCCATTGACCCACTGCTTAATATTATAAGTGTTTAACTGGTGATCCACAGTCATGGTTTCATAAAGTTCGATCACGGCATATTTCAACTTCTGGTCATAGAGTTCAGTTATTTCTCCCATGTCCTCAATGTCATTGGCCCTCCTAGAAACCAGCTTGAGGTATTCGCTCACAATGCTAGCAATTTCTGAAGAGTTATCTGATCCGAAAGCCTTCTTAAATGGGTCTGGAGTCCCGCCATCTATCTGGCCGACAATACTGGATGCAAGAGATTCAAGCAGAAAAGACAAAGCGAGTGCCACAACTCCGACACCTCCGTAAGATACATTTGTGTTCTGTCCAAAAATAGAGGTCAGGTTGGTATCTAAAGTTAGCAGTTGGTCTGCGGTCAGGCTCTGCTGGATGGCCGTGTACTGGAGGTTGAGCGCAGTGCTGGAATTGAGGGACAGTAGATTTGCCACCGTCCCATGTAGTGTGATGTCCGGGAGGATCCCATTGTCCTGGGCAACTCTGTAGATGCTGTCAATAGTCGCTGGCGATGGCGTGCAGGGATGATTTCCCATGCTTAAAAGGCTTATCCTTGTCTTGTTAGTAGGTCAAACATCCAGAGACACTTGTGCAGTCGAACGGAGACCAGTTATTTTGAAATGGAAAGAAAGGTCAGTGTCAAAGTACATGGTTTAATCTGTGCAAAAGCAAATAATGTGGCAAGTCATGTTAAACATTTACATGGATTGAAAAATGTGAATCTGGTAACTCTGGTACCAAATTATTTAACAAGGAATATTAGATGTTCTTTAATAATGTAAAGCAGGAATGAAGTTTCCCCATATGAAAAATTGTATAGGGTAACACATTATTGTGGCCTGGAATTAAGAATTAATTCATTTGTTACCTTGTTTAAGGAATATCATGGACAAGTTTTACTATGCCATACCCTTGTTTTACTTAAAAAGTGGCCATAGGTTCTCAAATAGGAAAACCACATTATAAATCTCTCTAAATCTCCTTGCATTGGCAACATGCATCAAGATTGATACAGTTATTTTGGATTGTATAGTACATAGTACCTGGTAATGTTGTAGCCCCAGCTTGGTTGAGGTTGCATGTAAGCTATACCGATTTGAAAATGTGATGTATGCATGCTGTAGACAACTGGCCAATGTCAGCAAAAGCCACTGTTAAATCAGTTTAAACACAAATAATGTCTTGTGATCACAAGACAAGATGCAGACTTGAGGTTTATGGGGTGACCTGGAAAGAAGTTTCTTAATAAAGCATTTATTAACATACATAGTAACCATTACTATATGCCTGAATAATACGATATATAAATGTTGATTTTAATAGTTTATTATCGTTTACTAACTCGTTCTGAATGATCCTAAACAACACCAACTACTCTTAAATACAAATGGTTTGTAAATAATGTGATAATTTAGTCATGAAAAATGAATCAGTAACAAATAATGAAAGTACAATTATTAAGCACACTATAAATGTACTTATAAGTCAAGAATAGAGCATTTGTAGCTGCAGGTATAAGCTGCTTACTAAGGCCTATTAATGCAGTTAATGATTAACAAATAATGAATTCACTATTTGCTAATGCTTAATAGATGATTTAGTGTAGTTATTACAAAGTGTTACCCTGTGTTTATCATAGATCATAACTTCAAATTGTGGGATTTATTCACCAACTCTTACGTGCTGTTGGGATGTTTTCAAACACTCTGGGGTGATTTTGTGTCTTAATTTGGCCATAAGTTTTTCTGTATTTCAGCTAGCAGAATGATTTTTGGTGACAAATCTTATTTTGACATATTTTAAGAAAACACTTAGAATTTATATATATATATATTTATTTATATATATATATATAATTTATTTATTTTTGGTATAAATCTGTTAATCAACCCCCTGATCAAAACTACTAAACTGCTTAGAAAATTACAAGATTTTAATTCTTTAGTTGCCAACTTCATGAATCACGTCACAGATAGCCCACAGTGCACAAAGGTTAACTGGTTCTTATCATTTAAATTTCAGTTCAACTTTTGATTTCACTGAGTTTAGTTCAACTTTTAAATGTCCTCTATTTAAACCTTTCTTCTTGTCCAAGTTTCAGATATAACTTCGCCATCTAAATTATACCTGAAAGCCCAGCAGAATCTTTACTCTATATTGAATTGAATTCTTTATTGTTGCAACTTGCCAATGAAGTGTTTAGTGTGTGCTTCCAGCTGAGCTCCACTCTTTCTTTAAAGAGACTTCATTTCAGTTTCCCCCCCAGGACATTAGCACACACTGGATCAACCTTGCTTAGAACCTCAGACTGATTGCAGAAAGTCTGGACTCCTTTACTTTTTGGCTTAGTCCCTTTATTAATCAGGGGTCGCCACAGGGAAATGAACCGCCAACTCATCCAGCATGTTTTTACACAGCCCTTCCAGACACAACCCAACACTGGGAAACACTCATACACTCTTACATTCACACACTATGGCCAATTTAGCTTATTCAATTCACCTGTACCCCATGTCTTTGGACTGGAGCAGTGGAAACAGTGAAAATTGAAGCACCCAAAAGAAACCCACACAAACACAGGGAGATCATGTAAACTCCACACAGAAATGCCAACTGACCCAGCCGGAGCTATGTTTAGGTGTATGTAATTTAAAGTCAACATTTGCAATAAATAGAATGGTGTTCAATTAAATAATTCAAGAATGTCGGCACCAATAGCCTAGTGTTTAGAGCAGAGATGCCCAAACTAGGGCCCAGGGGCCAAATTGGGCCCATGCTAGTCACTCGACAAATAGATACTGTCACTCGGCAGATATAGGGCAATGCACAAAACATCGGATAGCAAATCAGGGCAAGTGCAGTTTAATTTATTCAGCTTTGAATTCCATTTTGTTATTAATAGGATAGTTTATCATCCCCATCCTCTGAATTGGCTCTATCACTGTCTCTCCACTACACCAATAGCTGGGGTGCGGTGAGCGCACTGGCGCCGTTGTCCTGTGGCTGCCGTCGCATCATCCAAGTGGATGCTGCACACTGGTGGTGGTGTGGAGAGAACCCCCTCATGATTGTAAAGCGCTTTGGGTGTATGGCCATACACAATAAATGCGCTATATAAATACACATTACATAGTTTATGTTTTTACAGCAATAAGTTCATTATAAAAATGTTTAAAAAAACATACTGCATTAGTTCATATAATTTAAAGTAATCTTTTGTAGTTCTTTCGGCCCACAGTCCTCAATCAACTTTGGTTTTTGGCCCTTCAAAAGAAAAACTATGGGCACCCCTGGTTTAGTGTCGACACATAGCACAGGTGCTCACGGGGACCAGAGTTTGATTCCCAGCTCGAGGCCCTTGCCGATCTCTGCACCCCACACTTTCCTGTCTGTAAAATCTCCACTGTCCTATCACAATAAAAGGTGAAAACCCCTAATAATAATAATCATGATAATTATTATTATTCAAGAATGTAACTTTCAGTCATCAAGACTCATGTTAATCTTTGTATTTTGTAACCTCCACAAAAGTAAAAAAAATAAAAAAAAATCTACTGTTGTTGATACAGCAAAGGACGTTTTAATTTTTCATTTGATCAGGTTTAGATAAGAACTCTGGGCAGCCATTTCATTATTTTAGCGTTTTCAGCTTCAAGAAAGCCTATACAAACAGTTTAAGTCAGAATTATTAGCCCCCCTGTTTATTTGTTTCCCCAATTTCTGTTTCAAGAAGATATTTTTTTCAACACATTTCTAAACATAATAGTTTTAATAACTCATCTCTAATAACAGATTTATTTTATCTTTACCATCATGACAGTAAATAATATTTTAGTAGATATTTTTCAAGACACTTCTATACAGATTAAAGTGACATTTAAAGGCTTAATTAGGTTAACTAGGCAGGTCAGGGTAATTAGGCAAGTTATTGCATAACGATAGTTTGTTCTGTTGACTAAAATTAAAAATCGCTTTTATCCTAGATGAAATAAAACAAAGAGGACTTGCTCCAAAAGAAAAAAAATTCAGACATACTGTGAAAATTTCCTTGCTCTTTAAAACATAATTTAGGAACTATTTAAAAAAGAAAAAAAAATTCAAAGGGAGGCTTATAATTCTGACTTCAACTGTATATATTAAATTGCGTTACGTACATCGTTACATGAACTAAAACTGGTAATTTATGAAAAAAATAAATAAGCCAGTGGTATTCCCTCTTAACCAGTCAATGATTTAATACAAAACATCATCTGACAAACAGTTAAAACATTAAAAAATATTTATAAAAGTATTTTTTTTTTTTTTACAAACACATACCGATAATCTGTAAGTCTTGACAATTCTGGAAAAAAAATGGAAGAAACCATCAGCAGAGCAGTGTTTGTGTATGAATGATGGTTTTTGAGTGCCGTGAAGCTCTAGTGTGAACGTAACAGTAGTGACCCTGTTCATCTGAACATGCTCCAGATCCACATGACAAACAATCCATCCACTAAAGTCTGTGATTACAGATCGGATAAAATGCCACAACAGGGTCTGCATAACATTAGGCTTTTAATAACATTACTGTAATTCAAATGCTGGATTATACTTGACCATTAAACACATACTGCACTCAGGTTGCCATGTCAACGTGTACTGTGTATTCACTTAACATGCAGCATGCGATCGGTCGTCTGACAGGCGGGAAAAATACGGCCTACTAAAAAATTACACCGATTTGTGTCACAAAAAGTGCTTACGACTACAGTAGCCTGATGCATAAAGTAACACAAAAGTCGCAATTAACAATAAACCTCAAAAATTCCGTACAGAAATGTGCTGAAAGTTCAAGATTAACAAAGTTCTGACATCATTGCACCTTCATGCACTTAATATGCAATAAAAATACTGTCCTATCAGATACAAATAACCACGTCTTCTGAAAAACGGTTTGGAAGAGAGTCATGCATATAAACACAAAAACATCCAGTCCAATGTGTGCAGTGTTGGGGAGATTTGCCTATTAAACAACGACGTCACGTTGAACTTTAAAACGATATGCAAGCTGAAACCTCAACCCACTGACTCATTTGTGATCAAGTTAAAAACAGGCCATTCAGATTCCTTTACACCGTCCAAATATATAAAATATAATACAAATATATAAAAAATGTAAACATTATCCCAAGTACAAAAGCTTGTGAGAACTCCTGACAGGCCAACGGTCCGAGGAAAGCTCGTGATGATGTGGTTTGTTTGTTGTGTGGTTATTCTGTGTAAGTTTTTAGATAGTATGAGGCTGCATGCTTAACTGTCTCTTGGAAAATGTCCGTGTGCTTAGGTGTCCGTGTGCTCATCCATCTTAAACCCTGTGATGGGAACATTTTTAAGTCGGAAGTAAACCGAACATGCAAAGCTGGGTGAAACAGTACGGATACCCAGAAGGGACGTGGTGGTGGGAAAAAAATTGGATGGGAGAAAAAAATAATAATGGGTGGGAGAAAAAAAAAATGGGTGGGAGGAAAATATATATTTTTAAGGTTTTGCGTTCCCTCGCAAAGTTTTGCGTTTCCATGAAAGGTTTTGCGTTTCCTGTTCAGTTCATACATGTCAACCCTCCCATTTTTGCCAGAATTATCCTGTATTTTACCATTCTATCCTGCTATTATCCTATGATTAAGTATTTTCACATATTTCTCATGTATTTTAAAATCTTGAAAACTCGCTGAAATTAATATCAAATGTCTGCATTCACTTTCTTTCCATTAAAGCTGTGCGTCGGTCATCACCCTTCATATGCAACCTCTGAATCAGCGAATGCATAAGCCAATGACTGGTATAAGCGCTGACTGACGCTCTCCGTATGATAAACTGATCCCAGATCAACTTCTGTACACGCCATATAAAGAGAAGCAAAAGTGCAGGACACTTTGATATTCGGATGCGCGTTTAAACAGACAAATACTCTTAATAATGTAAACATGTCCATCCTGCGTGTTTTATTTTAAAAACAATTAATTTTCTCTTAAATGAACACAAACAGTTACTAAAGTAATCGAAAGCTTTCATTATAGATCTGGGCATTTTTACAGTGACACCACTGTTATCAAAAAATAAAAAGATTCATCTGCTGCTCTTCACTTGTTTGATAACAGAGGTGCCACTTTAAATGGCAGGTACAGAGGCTGATCGGGGATCAGTTTATCATACGGAGCACATATACATCTGATTCAAAGGTTGCATATGAAGGGTGATGACCGACGCACAGCTTTAATGGAAAGAAAGTGAATGCAGACATTTGATATTAATTTCAGCGAGCTTTTAAGATTAAAAAATACATGAGAAACATGGGAAAATACTTAATGATAGGATAATAGCAGGTTAGAATGGTAAAATACGGGATAATTCTGGCAAAAATGGGAGGGTTGACATGTATGAAGTGAACAGAAAGAGTTTGACAAAACACGCAAAGAATGCAAAACTTTGCGAGGGAACGCAAAAAATTTAAATGTATATTTTCCTCCCACCCATTTTTTTCCCCACCACGTACCTTCCGGGTCTCCGTAAAATAGAAACGTACATGAAGAACAATTTGAGAAACAATAAAATAATTGTGCGAGCAATAATTGTGCGTGAAAGGTTTAACCTTAAAAATTGATTGACAGATGAAGTTTAGTGTTTGTTTGGGTTTAGGAACATCTTAAAGTTGTCTTGTCATGGTTAGAATTTACAGTATTTTAATTATAACTTATTAATTATTTAAAATATTATCATTTGTTCTAAAACTTCATATTTTTCATTGTAATAAAAACAGGTAACAAAAAATATCTAAAACATCTTTTTGGTCTGATGCAACAAAGTCATATGGATAATAAATTTTATGGTCACACTTTATAATGAAGTTCATTAGTTAATGTTAATTAATGCATTTACTAACATGAACAAACAATGAACAATACATTTATTACAATATTTGTTCATGTTAGTTAACGCGAGTATTGAAAATACAGTTGTTCATTGTTAGTTTGTTAACTCACGGTGCATTAACTAATGTTAACAAGCGTGGACTTGTATGTTAAAAATGCATTAGTAAATGTTTAATGAACTAATGAACCTTATTGTAAAGTGTTACCAATTATACTGTTTTTTGGACACCTTGACTAACATTTACCAAATTTCAAATACCTTTTTGGCTTTCCACAGTATTTTTGTTGTTGTCTTTTGCATGGATGATTGCAAACGCTCTGGAACCTGTTTGAGAATGTGGAATAATACATGAAAAGGACCACTTAACAATTCCATTCAAATAGCATTTGAACTCGCAGCTATAAACCCCACACAGAGCCTGGGCGAAAATGAAAAGCTCTTGGAGAATTAAATGAATTCAAAGCTTTTGCACATTTTCATAGAAAAAGAGTTCATTCAGTTTTCCTCCTCGACAGGTTCACAGAAATTGAGAAAACCATACGTAGCAACTAGCAACCGTACGTTCTTTTTGTTTTCTTTTTGGCCAACGGTACTCCAACTGTGTACATAATAAATAAAAAAAGCATAATTGTTCCCTGCGTAAGACTAGCTTACTTCCATTAACATGCCAATAAAATACTTCACTCGGTAATTGTTGGAATTCTGAGCTGCAACAAATGTGCGAGCAGGTGCAACGGTGAGTCCAAATGGAGAACCACATACTGCAACAGTCCTTTACTCATTTATCTGTTTATCAGTTTGCCTTTGTCAGGATTCGGATGATTTTCTGGCTTTGCTGTATCTGTAATCAATCCAGCAGCTTCACATGTAGCAGCTGAGGAAATGTTAGCGGTGTCAACTCGAGGCTCAACCTGATTCTGAGCAAGCAACTCGTTTTCCTCAGCCTCTTCCTCGTCTTCATCCGAGCAAAGCCTCCAATCATCCGCTTCCTCGCTCTCAGATCCCTGCACGGCAATCTGTGGAACCAACGGATTTCTCCTTGCCACACACTCCTCCTCCGACTGCGATTCGGCCGTCATATGCTTGGGCCGCGTGCCCGTGGATGTGCCTGTCTGAGCGGGAATCTGTGGAGCTCTGTCATCCGGCTCATCAAAGCTCACTTCTTGCACGGCTTCTTGCTTCTTGAAGGAATCTCTGCGTTCGGACAGATTGAGTTTGCGCATGACCACAATCTGCTCCATGCGTTCGCTGGGCCAGTCCCTCAATCTTTGTGCACACAAGTATCCGCCAAGCCTGCCGTGATCTGTTGTATATACTGAGCCACAGGCCAACTCTCCCTCAGCGTCTCCCGGGGCGTCCAGCTCACAATGAGGGACCTCAAGGGTGTGTCTTCGGGCTGCATGGGGCTTTTTGTCAGCGAATAACGCCCCTGAGAGTTTCTCTGCAGACTGGACTCTCTTTAGCAAAGGGGAACGTGGAGGTTCTGCACTTCGGGGTCTGACCACATGCCGAATGATGGTGGGTGGCGAGAGGGTTTTGCCATGGAAGGAGTGAAGGGTTTTGGAGATGCTGGGTAAAGGTGAAGGGGAGCGCTGAGGGGACAGGGCCTGTGGAGAGGAAGTGCAGGCCAGAGGAGAGGGAGGGATGCTGCTGGTGGACTTCCGTCTGCCCACTTTAGTGTACCGCTGGTTGCTAAGTTTAGACCCGAGGCCATGCAGTGAACTGGGACGCATCTGAACCGCTGGTGAACTCGGAGAGCTGGAGCATGGAGAGGCATTCTGGGGCAGGCCAGCATCTGAACAGATGTTTGAAAAAAAAAATGTAACACATTATGAATTATAAGGGGCTTTTCAAATTGAAGTGTCAAAAATCTTATAAATAAGTCTATAATTTTCCTTATGCTACAGAATTGTCATGCACAGAAACCTTTCAAACAGAGTCTGATATGTATTAATCTATCAAGGAAAAAAACAATCATCACAAAACAATACAGAGTCAATTAAAGCAGTCATGCTTTAGTTCTTCTCTATTCAAAAAGAAAAGGTAACCTCTTTTGCATCAATCCATCGCATGGAGAGGAAGGAAAGTTCATCTACTTTTAAAAGAGCTGCATGGGATTATACGTTCATTTCAGAAAATCTGTGGCATTTTGATACTTTGCTTTCAATAGTGCAGCCTTGTGTTAAAACACAAATTTCTGTGAACCAATTAATCTTGAACAGAGACTGCATGCCAGGCTACAGCAATGGTTCTCAAGCATCTGTCACAGTCGGTCATTGTATTATACAGTTTGTTTTCACAAAGTGCTTAAAGCTGCGAAGCGAAAGCATTCTGGATTTCTGGATTGACTTTCGCTTGTAATGTACCTGACAAAAGTCTTGTTGTCCATCCAAGTTTGTCAAAGTCCTGACTTTGCTTAGACAAATGTCTTGTCACTTAACAGAAATAATGTACAGTATAGAATATAAAGTCAAGGTGCAGTAAAAAAGAATTAATATTGTGTATGACCCCCATGAGCTTGGAGGACTGCATCCATACATCTCTGCAATGGCTCAAGTAACTTATTGATAAAGTCATCTGCAATGGCAAAGAAAGTGTTCTTGCAGGACTCACAGAGTTCATCAAGATTCTCTGGATTCATCTACAATGCCTCCTCCATCTTACCCCAGACATGCTAAATAATGTTCATGTCTGGTGACTGGGCTGGCCAATTCTGGAGCACCTTGATCTTTTTTGCTTTCAGGAGCTTTCAGTTGCTCTTACAACTGGGATAGACGACAAGGCTTTTGTCAGGAAGTGTATGGTGGCTCTGGATTGTCGAAACACCACTCAAAACATTTTCTATGGATGCAACATTTTTTTTTTTTGCCATTTATGCTGTACATACTTTTTGGAGGTTATGTGTAAATGTGGCTGACAATGTGAGATTGTATATTTATTAACATGCAAAAAGTTTAGCCTCTGTGTGCAGCAAAGTTAACTTAAGTTAAGTTAATCCCCCTCTTATTTGTTATTTTAAGAAGATTAAAATGTATTTATTAATCCACAACAATACTATTAATAATTGAATTTTGAAAAATTAAAAAGGCATTTGAACCTTTTGATTACTAACAAATTAAGGTACCAGCAAATTTATCACCATTAGTCATTACTGAACTAGTACATTTTATTTAATTCCACAATTTTCAATTTTCATTCCTCTGAACTCTCTTTTTATGGTTTAAGTAATTTGGAATAATTACAATTCTTGTTTAATTAATTGACGCTTAAATATTATTGTTAATGTTAAATGCTTAATTACAACAATAACACCACAAATAGTTTATTATAATAATTTTTTCCCCTTATATTTCCAAAGTTGAACTGATCAATTGTGGTATGACGACTTTGCTGTGAGATAGGAGAAACTATTTCGGCAGCCAGTTCATACCAGTGGTGTGGTCAGGAACGGGGCTCCGGCAGGGTGTTGTGGGTCCTGAAGAAAGGCTGTGTGTGGGAGAGCCTGGCAGACTTTCGCTGGAGGAGACAGAGTGATGCAGGCCAGAGGAGAAACTGCGGCTGCTGTGCATAACTGTGCTCTGTTTAGACAGCTTCTTTAACATGTTGCGCCTCCTGGGTAGACAACAGATTATTCGGGTTAACAGCAAACATCAATAAATCATTAACTCATGCATGTGCATCAAACAGAATGTCATTAACATCAGATAAAGACAACATATCAGCCTGTGTATACTATGGGTGATTCTAGAATTGCATCTAGATAAACCTGCATCTAGATAAAACCTAAACCGACTATTATTAACTGTTTTGAATATTAACAAGTATTTCTAAAAATTTATGCTTGTGTGTATTTAGGAAAATGTTGTCTTGAAAATATTAACTTATCTTCCGATTTACCTATTTTTGGCTGTCTCTGCTTCTTCAAAACATATATTCAAGACTAATTATCATATTTGTGTGCATTTACCAAGTTAAACATTTGTATGGAACATCTATTTTCAGTATTATTTGTCATTTCTACATTTTACATTCTGCAGGCATGTGATCAGCCGAGGACAAAAAAAAAGGAAGACGAGACTCTTTATTCCACTCGATAAACAAACTACTAGTCAGTAAACATTTTAAACTGTAAAAATATTAAGTCCAGTTAAATTGAGCAGACTAATATGCTTTAACATTCCACCCTGAAAAATATATCATGCATTGCTAAAAAAAAGTTTCACTTTCACTTTCCTTCATCGTAGTGCCTGTTTTAATAGGTTTACCTAATTAATATCTATCTATCTATCTATCTATCTATCTATCTATCTATCTATCTAT
>CAIGQQ010034671.1:2776270-2812844 GCA_903798035.1 Danio albolineatus
AGACATTTATAACAATTTTAAAAATAATAATTTATAATATTTATGTTTGTTTATTTACATAAAAGTTTTAAAAAAATTACAAATAAAACTTATGCAGTCTGCACTCCAAATTAAAAGTACAAAAACAGGGTGGATCTCCCCAAGGTGATCAGAGAGAGCGTTTATTAATATGATATAATAAATGAACAATTTTTTTTTTTTTCATATAAACGTGTCTTATTTTAAGGTATGACCCAGCTTTAGTAAAATTTCTGTATGATAATAGGCAATATTTGACAGTTTTTTGTTTGGTTGTTTTTTAAAGGAATGATAATTTATGCAGTCATGCACGTTTTGACAGCTAATATGACAATGATTTGATGCTTCACAAAAGTTGCAGACACCTTTACCGATATTAAAATGTTTTTCGATGCAAAATTAATTTAAATTCTTTACGCCGATTAGGAAACTTATATAGGCCTAGGCTACTATAATAAAGAAAATCCGATCTAAAAATGTAAAACCAAATAAACTGCTAAGTGTAAAGCCTGCAGCTCACATCAAATGTGGAAAGTTATTGCGTAAAATATTTAACAAACTATTCACTACGAATTTCATGTTATTTTGCTTACATGGATAATTGAATATTAATCAGATGATGTCAGCATGCTGCTGTGCCATCAGCCAATCGTTGCATTGCTAATCATGGTTGAGGATCGATAGATCTGTCCTTCACAAGACATGCAGCGATCTCAGATTAGTTCATCCAGACATTTTATTCTGATTCGAGCACTTGTTTAAAGAAACAAACTAGCCAGAGATCAGTTATCAAAATGAAAAGTTATCAACATCTCAAATCATCTTAGATCATTTAAGCAAGGTATGAAGAACGGACCCCAGATGTGTGTCTAATACATAAAAATATATTTGTTCTATTTTTCTTTTCCCCCTTTTAACTCCCAATCGTTTGATCCACTCTCTGTATTACGCTGCCTGACTGGGTCTAGTGCATGACGTAATAGGGCAGGTACTTTCAATTTTCACTACAACAGCCCCTTGCTTCTTTTTGCATTCAAACTAAACTAAGATTAGAGTGTTTTTTTACATGGCTGGTTTTTACGTCCTTTGTACATGTTGAGAGATTGAGTTGATCGACTTGAAAAGGTAACATGTCTTGACATGATCCACAAAGATGGGACTTTGTGTGTTAAGTCATGTGTCATTTTAATCGTTGCATTAGTCTGAATGTAAATCCCCTTGTCAGGCAGGCACAACTACAACTTCATGCATTGTGTTAAATTAGGCTTTGCAGTCTCAATGTTTAGTACATTTCTACTGTATCTGTTCAGCTGAGGGAGCGGAACCAACCCTGTTAGGTCAGTGATATTCTAAGAAGGCAGTTCCCTAGCGTAAAACATGCCCTTTTCTGCAAAATAGTTACATTAAATCGAGATTGTAACACATTTTCAATAAAGTGTAAACCAATTTACAAAATAATGTAAACTTCTGATTTAATGTAATTATGAATTCATGTAAACTAAGACTGCTTCACTTTCAAAAATCATGCCACACTAAAGGCTAAATATTCAGGATATCCTTTACAAGAACAAATAAATATAATCAACATAAAGTTGTAATAAGCGACAAAATAAATATTGCTTTTTCAGATTTTTTTTTACTGTTTTAGCAGCTTAGGTTTAATATAATTTTATTCAACTAGGAAGTTTAGAAAGTTTAATACTTAGTTTAGTTTAATACTTCTTCCATTTTTTTTTCTAACCCTAACAACAAATGAATGACCAAGCACCTGTTCCAAGTCTCTCCAGCGGGCTCTGATTCAGTAATCGTGTGATCATGTCCTGGGCATCTACAGGCAGGGCATCATCTCCATCTGGCCAGATAATCTCATCTGCATAAAGAACACAGTGTATCAAATCCTTTTACGGCAGTCCGTTTTAAACCAGTTGGTAAAGTGTTCTGATCCTTTTAGCAGTATAAGTATCTGCAGCTGACAGAGCGGTTTAAAGATGCCCTATATAGAAAATCAGGGTATACCTAGGCAAAGTCGAATAATAAGAGTTCTGTACATGGAAGTGGCCATAAAGTGAGCCTCAAACCCCATGGTCTTCTCGTTCTCATGTAAATTCCATAAGAGTAAAAAATGCATATCAGAACACATGTTAGCGTGCCCTCAACATTTGCATGTACTTTAGGTCACACTCTATAACAGCCAGAACAGCACGACCAGCCAACTCATCAAAAGTTTATCAGACAAAACACAGACTGATATGTTGCATGTGATCATTAATATGCACGTGCCAGCCTGCGTTTGATTGGCCACAACCAGGGATGGGGAAAATGCATTAAAATGTATTTTAAAATAAGATACCAAATACCTCCATTTTAGATGCATCAAAATAAACTACAAAATACAGCTGCCACACATTTATCAAAATAAAATACTGTAGTTTTGTATTTTACAAATACTTAAGTTAGCGTGAACCTTCTTTGAAAACCTTCCATGAATAGGCCTATTTAATCACTCCCTTCCCTGTTGAACTTGAAGTAAACAATATTTGATAGCAACAGCTTTTCTCTGAGCAAGTTTTAGCAGATTCTCTGCCACCTCATTCTCCTCAACTACTATTGTACGCGTAGATATCTATACATTCATTCTTTCATTCATTCACATCTATATATTCATTCATCTTTTCAGCCGAGTCCCTTTATTAATCTGGGGTCGCCACAGCGGAATGAACCACCAACTTATCCAGCACATGTTTTACACAGCGGATGCCTTTCCAGCTGCAACCCATCACTGGGAAACATCCATACACACTCAGTCACACATACACTACAGACAATTTAGCTAACCCAATTCACTATAGCGCATGTATTTGGACTTGTGGGGGAAACCGGAGCACCCGCAGAAAACCTACGCGAACACAGGGAGAACATGCAAACTCCACTCCGCAAACTCCAAAAAATATTGCTGAATTGCTGTCTTCAATATAAATAAAAGTTTTGTTCTGATCTTAAGTCTAGGCTGAATAATAACATTTTATGATGTCATGTAGTATTTTTAACTACAAAAATACAAGACACTAAAGTATTAATACAAAATATTAAGACACTTTCCTCAACCCTATCAAATACAAATGACAAAATACTATTTTGTATTTGAAATAGGTATTTTAAATACATGTATCATAAATACTGCCCATCCCGGCCACAACATTCCCTAGTGAGATTGCAGCAAAAGAGAGAGGACTCAGAGCTGTGTGTCAGAGCAGAGCTTATTAATATTCACGACTGTTCTAAATATTGTCAATTACGACTTTCTTCTTCATGGAGTATTTTACGGGGTAGTAAATGAGCATATAAAACGGTTTCTGGATCATTTTTAAACTTACTTAAGCCATATACCTAATATATGGATATCAGTAAACAATTTAATTTATTAAATCAATGCAGTATCTAGCACCTTTAAAAAAAAAACACATCCATCTAAACTCACCACTGACAACCTGGCCAAATAGCTCTTCTGGTGTATCTCCAAAGAATGGAACACATCCCACAAGAAATTCATACAGGATGATTCCCATGGCCCACCAGTCCACTGGCTTTCCATAGCCCTGACGAAGGATCACTTCTGGAGCAATGTACTCTGGAGTGCCACAAACCTGTAAACACAAATCAGAGAAAAGATTGATTGATTGATCTAGAAAAACAATGAAAATAATTAGGATTAGTCAAACCAAAATTAAAGTTGTTCCAACCTCATTTGACTTTTGTTTATCTTCAGAACAAAAATGAAGTTTTTTTTTTTCTTTCTATGAAATCTGAGTTTCTGAACTAAAACTTTGATGCTTTACAATGTTCATAAATAGACGGCAAACTAATTAATATAAATTGAGTAGTGTAATCCAAATCCTTGAATCCAAATAGGAAAAAGACTTGGTTACTTTCTAAGACTTCCTTCACATTTAAACACTGATCATCAAATGTTTATAGTATCCACCTATATGTGACTATGGACTACTAAACCAATTTTATGCTGAAGTAGCCAATAACCAAAAATACATTGTATAGGTCAAAACTGTTGATTAAATCTTCTACAGTAAATATATATCAAAACTTGATTTTAGTCTATTAATATGCATTGCATGACAAGGAAATTTCTCCTTATTAAAACCCTCTGACCAAATATAATATAAAAAAGCTTATTATATTTTTAAAACAAATGACAAGTTTTGTGGTCCAGAGTTGCGTTCAGTAATTGAAGCTAGCATGCTTGCTTGATGCACAAAACCTAGTGAGATTCATTAGTCATGTCAGCATGTTTGAGCTTTCAACAAAAACCAGTTAGGTGTGTTCTTACATGTCAAGCAGGTTTAGTTAAGCTTCTGTTGATGTTTGCTAATCAATGAATACAAGCTGATAAAAGACTAATGTAAATCCATTTTTTTTAAAGTGCCACCTCAGAACAACTATGTACTATGATTTAATTTACAATCTCTTTATAAATGTTTTATGCCAGATTTTTGGGCAAATACTTTGAATGGAGGGACAGAAATCGCTCAGATTTCATTACATGTATCTCAATTTGAGTACACAACAAAATAAGATTGAGTAAATGATGATTATTTTTAAGTTTCAGTGATCAAACCAATGCAAAATTGAAAAATAATTGTCATCATTTGGTCACCCTGTATTCCCATTTTAAACTTACATGCTTCAAAAGATATTCTGATTGTATTTGATTTAATAGAATGGAAATTCAATGGAAGTCAATTGAAAAAACAAACGTGGCATGGTTCATGTTGGTTCAAAAAATTTTATTTTGGCTTCTAAAAAAAGATAAAAATAAATGCATGATTGTGCTGTGGCCCACACCTGCTTGTCGATAAACTCCCTGGTGTCCTTCTCAATGTGGCCCTCGTACAGATTTGTTGTCATGTTCATAAGTCCAATTTTGGAAAGCCCGAAGTCAGTGAGTTTAATGTGTCCCATTGAAGTAATCAAGAGGCTGTGAAGTTTTAACAGGTCATTTAACAATAGCTTCATTGAAAAATATTCACATAAACAGGCCATTTATTTCTTTTCTCACTTGTCTGGTTTGAGATCTCTGTGAACAATGCCATAACTGTGAAGGTACTCCAACGCCAGAACAGTCTCTGCAAAGTACATTCTAGTCATATCCACTGGAAGCGGACCCATGTTCTTCAGTAAAGTGGCACAGTCACCACCTGGAGAGAATTAAAATTGGCATGCATATACATTATACACATACACCAATTAAAAATATGAACAACTTTGTTTTGCTTCTATTTTTCATGAGCTAAACATAATCTAAAACAATTTCTATGTACACATAAGTTAAAATATTCTAAATCTGTGTTATGCCGAGATCACACTGCATGAGTTTTAGTCTCATCAGACTGCTGTTGTTTTCACACTGCATGACATATCTGGGGTAGCATTCAGTTGCTGCTGTGTTCACACTGCACGATGGATGAGGAACAGGAGGATACACACTGCATCATTAAACTAGAAACAATCGCTCACAACTCTGACTGGCTTGCGAACATACATGAAAAGTGATAAGGAAATAACAAGACCATGTGTGAGACTGGAAATGCAATATGTATTTTTAATAATTTGTATCTAGCCCTTTCATTATCTTTAGGTCATTGCTGTTGTGTTTTTCAGTCAGAACTCATTTCATACAGCATGATTTTCACCAACAAGTCCAGATATTAAGTGTTCTAATATCTAGCAATTGTCTAAGTCATTATTAAGTCACACTGCATGATTTTTGCTCATGTGAACAAGCAAAGATTTGCCTCAGGTTTTTGGGCAATTGTCTGCGATTTCTCAAAACCTGTCAGCAAGTGAAAATAACAGATTGTTACGTTTATGACGTACAGTTTGGGGACTGTTGGGAAATAAAATATAAAAATACGGCTTATATCTGCCCCCCGTGTCTGTCACAACTGTCACTGTCAAATTGCATCCCCCTCCTTTCGCTGTATGGTTCAGTCCGTCAGTAGCGGGAAGAGATTTGAGGGCGATCGTCAGGTAAACTGTCAAAGCAGCGATGACCTCGAGGGTAACATCAGCTGCGTCCCAAATCGCATACGTATGCACTATTCTATGCCATTTTTTTAGTATAAATAGTGTAAGTAGTGCGTTCACACTGACAACTCTAACAATAATGCACTTCATTTACCCGGACGATGCACTCATTCAGCCGGTAAACAAAAGTGTGTAATGATAGACACTTCACACACTCAACGACCGCAGCTTTGAGCACCTAACAGAAGGGGCGGAGCTATCAGGCGCACATGTTGGATAACTTTATTTATTTTGCATTGTGAGAGCAGTATTCTCCTGTTAGAGTGATTATAGCGCCTCCCGATGGTGAATGCGGTTACACTTATGCCAGGTAGGCTATTATTTGGTAATTTGGTCATTTATTTCATTAGCTGCATCCCAAATGACCCTGGCCTTCTTGCTGGCAAATAACAAAAAATTTTAATAAAACAAATTTTTATTAACAGAGTGCAAAATCCAGCACACTGCAAACCAAATAAACACAACATAAATACATATGAAACGGTCTGTTGTTTAACCTGACAGTAACATAAATTCCAAGTGCCAAATGCCTGGCCATCTTGCACAATCTATGAGACACTACTGCAGTACAGTTATTTAAATAGTGACACATTGGTGTTTTGTGTGATTAGAAATGTAAAATTTGCAGTAAATATTTGATTACTGATCCTTTTTTTGTACTACATTTACATTTGAACAAATCATCTGCTAGCTACAGTCATGGCTGTTCTCTTACTAAATACTGATAAGTAGTGGACAAAATCAATAATAAAATGCATAGGTCAGTATAACTACATTGCAGACAAAGAGTTTGGATAGCTAGGTTGGTAGTAGGGGGCCCATCCTCATATTTTTTCATGGGGCCCAAAATTGCTAGCGGCACCCCTGGGTGGGACACTATATAAGAAAAACGCTGCATCAGTTCGGGATAGCCGGCGTTTTGTGTGAACTTGAGCTGTGTTTGACATATTTGTTTTCTTCGTATGTGTTTTTCCCTTTTTGCTTTGATCCATTAGTGTTTGTTTAACTTTTGTTGGTGTGCTTCGTTTGCTATGTAAATTGAAACGTTTTTGTCTCAACTTTTGAGTATTGGAGTGTATTAACCCAGACGGAGGAGAGGGAATAGGTAAGATCTGTCACGTGATGTACATTGCGCACACGCAGCATTACTTTAATTATACACACTAGGTTACGGATTTGTGCCACATTTGTAAGTTTTGCTTTGGAAGGAAAGAGTAGGTAAGATAAGACGTCTTGGCCGTTGAAGGTTTACTTTTTTTATTTTATTTCTGTAGTTTTAGGGGAAGAGTTTAATGGATTAGTTAGTTGATTTTTGTTTTATTCTTTTCTTTTGTTTGGCACAGTCCCTTCCCTTTGTCCTCCTTATGTCTGTTAAATTTTGTTAAATTAATTATTTGGGAATAGTTGTCTTATTTTTAATTATTTTTCTGTGAAACATTGTTTCCCATAAACATTTAAAAATACACAGCTTGTTTATAATAAACAAGTTCACTTTAATAGCACTTTTGTGTCCTCACCTATTGTAAATGGCAGCAATAATTGCACCTGGCGTAATGTTTACCTTTTCGTTCTCCCTTGGCCATTAAAAAGTAACAGAAAGGGATGTAACAGATAAATCGTATGGTGTGAACTCTGCAATAGGGAGTGCTGCTGCTTTGTCAAGATAATCCATCCACCTCACAGGTGTGGCAAGTCAAGATGCTACTTTAGGCTGGTCACAATAGAAGGCCACTCTAAAACGTTCAGTTTTATCACACAACCCAAAGTACAATGTGTTTGCATAATCAAATTATTTCAGCACAAACTGTCTGAAGGAGTCTCAGTGACGCTCATCTGCATGCTTGTCGTTCTCATCAGGGTCTTGACATCCAACTTTAATAGAGAAATGCTCACATTCGATGCAGCATGATAATGCACAGCCCCATATTGCAAGAATATGTACACAACTCCTGGAAGCTGAAATCATCCCAGTTTGAGCATGACCAGTAAATTTACTTGTTTGTCACCCACTGAGCATGCATTGTATGCTCTGTATTAGCATTTACTACCAATATTCAGCAACTTAGCATACTTCGTAGCTTAGCAATCTTTCATCTGAGAAATATTGCTAAGCTACGAAGTATGCTATCCATCTCAGATGCAGAAAAGCTAGTTCATGCTTTTATGACTTCCAGGCTGGATTACTGTAATGCTCTGCTCGCTGGTTGCCCAGCCTCCTCTATTAACAAACTTCAGCTAGTACAAAATGCAGCCGCCAGAGTTCTTACCAGGTCTAGAAGATATGATCATATCACCCCAATTTTATCCTCGTTACACTGGCTGCCTGTTAAGTATCGCATTGAGTTTAAAATATTACTTCTTACATATAAAGCATTAAATAATCTAGCTCCTGTTTATCTAACCAACCTTCTGTCTCGCTACAATCCAACCCGCTCTCTAAGATCTCCAAACTCAGGGCTTCTAGTAGTACCCAGAATAGCAAAATCAAATAAAGGGGGTCGAGCCTTCTCATTTATGGCTCCTAAACTCTGGAATAGCCTTCCTGATAATGTCCGAGGCTCAGACTCACTCTCTCAGTTCAAAACTAGATTAAAGACCTATCTTTTTAGTAAAGCATACACTCAATACATCAGATAGCTGTATGATGCATGAATGTGCTCCACGCATCCCCTTTATATACACTATGAACTGCAGCTACGCTAATTATTTTCTTTGTTATCTATTCCAACTGGGGATACTCATCCCCAGGCCCCCAAAGACTACGCAGCGCCACGGATGCAATCCAAGACCCGTGACGAGACGATCCCAAGGCTCCTTAACCCTGGACCTCGCTGTATCCTGAGCAGCTGCTTGGCAGAGTAGCAAGCAAGAGACGGATTCCTGTGACCCTCCAAGGACAGACGAGCCTCGAGTTCTCCAGCCTCCGGCGACTAGACTGCAGCTAGAGCTGCGCACCGATGGATTACTCTTCAGTGTTTGAACTCTAAGTAGTGAATATTAAACAACACTGAACTGAACTGAACTGAACTCAGCTATATACTAGCTAATAATATACTAGCTAATAACTAAACTGACATTTTCAATTTACTATAATCTTCTATGTGAAGCTGCTTTGACACAATCCACATTGTAAAAGCGCTATACAAATAAAGGTGAATTGAATTGAACTTTACACAGCTATAGAAGTGTTGGACCAACATTCCACAGGTCAAATCAACAACCTGCACATTTAAAGCTGCGGTCACACTGTACATTTCGCCCCATAAACTTATTTTCATATGCAAGCGAATGCGTCAAAACGGAAATGTAAGCTCAATCGACAACTTTCGCAGATCGCTGTGTTGCAAAGTAAACTTAAGTGAAGCATGGTGAACTTTGACCAGCGAAATCGCATTACATGACTATGTGAGACCAAACGGAGATCTAAACATGACCTCTCTAAAGAAATTTTAAACATGGACCAATCGCTTGCTTAATTGTCTAATCATCTTGTTTAATCCTGCCCCTTTTCGAAGCGCCATATGACAGAATTTTGCTAACTTAAACTCTAGTGTGACCGCAGCATTACAGTGGCCATTTATTGTGGTCAGCCCTGTGCAATAATAATGCAGTCTCTTTAGCATTTTGATATGCCACACTTGTGAGCTGAATAGATTATATCTGCAAAAGAAAACATGTTCATGAACACAGATTTAAACAAATATATGGACAATATTTGAGGGAAATAGGTTTTATACCTTTGAATTCACCGTGTAAAAACTGGGAGCAAAAAAGTGTTGTGTTTATATTTTTGTTGCGTGTATTAATAGTAATACAGATTTTGTTTATTATTTTACAACTAAATGTTACTTTACATTTTTGTTAGCCAAACACGATTATAAGAAGCTTACCTTCCACATATTCCATGACCATGCACAAATGTCTTCGTGTCTCAAAAGAGCAGAACATGCTGACCACAAAAGGATTCTCTGCAAACGTCAGGATGTCTCGCTCCACAAACACCTGCTGGATCTGGTTCCGCAGAATCAGGTTTTGTCGGTTGATCTTTTTCATTGCAAATCGTTGGCGAGTTTCTTTATGCCTCACCAGATACACAGCCCTGCAGGATAGATGGAGAAAAAGTGTAACCAATAGATCTTCAAAAACATTTCTTGAATATTTTTAGCTATACATATTAAAATAAAGTACTGAGTTATGACCTGAGCACAGGTGGTTTTAAAGTAATGAATGACATTAAAGGCGTTACATTTATTCTGTATTTTTTATTGTTTTTAAACATTTCAGAAACAGAAAACAAACAGAAATGTGTGAATCTACAATCATAATAAAATGTTGGAAGATGATAACCTTTCATTTCAACTTAGGTTTTGCCAGCTGAGACTGTCCTTATAAGAACATAATAATAATTATAATCATAACCAGCTTTGCTTACCCATAAGCCCCATTACTGATGAGTTTTAAGGTCTCAAAATCGCTCTCCAGTGGTTTTCTTCGTAGTGGTGTAGATAAAGCTTTATCCTGCTTCAAGCAACAGGAGGAGATGTATCATTAGTGACGTCTTACAAAAACCTGGCGGAGTTGTTTATTGCCCTAGATCTGTCTGTAAGTCATTTACCTCTGCAGAATCTTCAGAATCAACCGTCAACGTGGGCCCAGAGTCAAACTGTTCCTCTAGCTGCACAACTTCTGTCAAAAGATATTAACGACAACATTGTGAGCCTAAAGAAAAACTGCAAGCCATTCAAAACAAAACCATCGCCAGATAAATGACAGACAACAAACCATCAAGCGGATCCCAGTTGAGTCCAAGTTGGCTGATTATATATCGAGGAATGTCTGTTTTGATGCCCTGGCCGACTTTGGCATGGCCTTCTGCAGCTTCTAGAAGATGATAGAATTCCTCAGGGTCAAACTCCTACAGAGAGACATAACATTGACAATCAGGAGCACAGTTTGTGAAGTGTCGATCTGTTAGGAATATTGACTGAAGGGCTGTGATTTAGTGTAGGTGCAGGATCTGACCAGACACTCCAGCAGACGTGCAGGCCGAGAGATGATGATGAGGATCTTTTTGATCAGCTGAGTGATTATGGAGACCTCCTCACTCTCTGAACGCTCCAGTGCCTGAGCAAGACAAAAACACATGGACAAGGCTATTAGTTACTAGTTTATTAGTAGGGCCATACGGAATCTGCATGCAGAACAGAATTCCGCAGATTTCCACAGATTTTTTAGTTCCATCATTGATTGTTTATTTACTTGTGTAAATGTGTGTAAATTTATATTTATTCAGCTTTTAAATTAATTTCAGTAATTATATTGACTAATATGAAAATATTCGTATGATTTATGTACAATACAGTTTCTAAAGTAATGTTTTCTGTCCTTTAGTAGATATTTTATGTGAGAGGCTTACTTTGTTTACCAGATAAAGTGGATCTAATTGGATTCGCATTGTAAACATTAAATAAAATGTAAAAAGGTATTACTAAGGTTTTAGTTATGATACTCTCAAATCATTCCGCATAAATCCGCAGATTTTTAACAAAATAGCAAGAAATAGCGCAGAAATAGCAAAAACTATTTGCAGATTCCATCTGGCCCTAGTTATTAGTAACTAATAAAGTTTTGGTAGCAAGTAACTAACTTTTATGAATTTGATTGTAATGCAATAATGTACACCTTTTGTGAAGCTACTTTGAAACAATAATTGAGGGGAAAAAAAGACAAATAAACATAAAATTGAATTGAACATCTTTTCTGGAAAGCACAGTTGTGTGGTCAGTAGTAAATTCTCCTCAGAGAACACTATGCAAACTATTAATGGGCTGACCCCCTCATACACCTTGGTTTGGCATCCTTCAGGGGGGGGGATCAAATGTGAAGTTAGTCAGTCCCCCATAACCCGCCAATAATTTGCACCCTGAGTATGCCAATTAGTTGGTTCTGTGATGTCCTATGACCTAAGAGTCTGTCAGGTTGAGATTGAGCATTGGCTCTGCCTTAACCTAATTGCTACAGAAAATACCTGTCATTTACTTCCTTGCACCATTTAAAATCCTACAGTATGGTTGGTGTTTAGGAGGCTGGACAGCTTTTTGTTTAGTTTTGTTATATTTAATTATTTTGTACATCCAACATTGCTACACTACATTCCATATTCATGCACACACCTACTGTACATCTGAAACACCACTAATTCCTGACTACTACATTTCCATATTTTTGCTTTAAGTTGTTTAAAACTGGCTTTCCTCCAGGTGCTCTGGTTTCCCCCACAAGTCCATTAGACTTAGCAAATGTAAAATAAAGAAATAAAATAATTTAGACAGAAATGTGAAAAACAAATAAACAACGATCAAACTGCAAATATTAAGTTTGGATCCATTTGCTCTATATATGTCAGCACTGGCTGCCAAATAAGAAAAAAACTGCAACCTTTGATGTCGTACCGAATCTTCTCCATTGTAAGGTGGTACATAAGATCTCTAATCCAATGATTAAAAGTTGGAGGAAATTTGTCCTTCCATTTAAGCAGTATAAGATGTCTAGCAATTAGAGATCTGTAATTGATAAAGCTTGTCTAAATTGGTGCCATATAAAAGATGAATAGGAGAGGCTGTAGGCTAAATTGCCCATATGCGTGTGAATGGTAGTGTATGGGTGTTTCCCAGTGATTGGTTTCAGCTGGAAAGGCATCTGCTGCATAAAACATATGTTGGATAAGTTGGCGGTTCATTTCGCTGTGGCAATCCCAGTTTAATAAAGGGATTAAGCCAAAAAGATCATTAATGACTGAACATTTAAAACTGTTTCTTTAATAAAATTATATTAGATAACTTTGTCTTTCTTGGGTGTCCCTTATTTTTTGTTACATCCTTGTGAGCCATGGGGCATAACATGTACCAAATAGATCCAGACTGCGACAGAGTATAATTTTGTATCTTTAAGATACAATGAGGTACACAAATTTACCTTTTAGATTTTGTAAAGTCTTGTAGTATTTTTAAACAAAGAAAATTGAAAACAGTTACTATTAGACTTACTGCACGAGTCTCCATAATCCTGCAGAAGTCTAATCCATTGATTTAGAACAGCAATAAATGTCACAGACATCCTTTGTGTGTAACTACTCAGCATCCTAACACTTTAAAATGTCAACTAACATTATTAGACAGAAGGGGAAAATAAAATGTCAAAAAAAAAAAACTTGAATCAAATATGAATTAATTTAATAAGGCTTACCATTTTAGTAACATGCTGTGCTAGTCAACAAACAGACTCAAGAACACGCTGTCTGCTCTGAACACTGGACAGTATTTGGCGAAGTGACTGGAATGTTATTTCTTGTTTGTGCAGGGGAATCTGTTGGCTCGTGGGATGTGGGAGTGGGAGGTAATGAGCTACTTATACTCTGGTGCTACAGGATCAAACCCTTCCCAGGCACTCGTGCAAATTTTAATCAACTCTCGTCCTCATCGAATCTAGATGTGACAAGCATTAGAAGCCAAAACTGAAAATATGCAGATATTATATCCTAAACGCAATTGTCTGCGACTGAGCACAGAAAAACGGTTTCTTCTATCCTGAGCTGCTGTCTCCTCGTGTAAGCTTGTTTAGGACAAAAGCCGAGTAAACAAGGGATCACGCTCGGTCAGGCGACTCCTACGAAAAACTAAATTTACTGCATCTTAATGCATTTGATGAAGCTGAACAAAGTGAAGGAGACGTGCAATCAAATCAGCATTAAACAGCCTGCTAGCATGATACGATGCGTGATTCATGGTTTGCAGACAGCCAAGTGCCACTGGAAGAGGGGTTTGAAGGAAACATGGATGCTTCTTACTTGACACAAACCGTCACATCAAAACAATGAAGCGTTTCCTTTTTTAGCACTGCAGCCAGCGAGTCTCTCTCTCCATCAGAAGCAGATGGCAGCTCAGACTCGACTGTGACTTGTGCCCCTGCAGCACGGAGCTTTTTAATGATGCCCAGATTCTGCTTGTCCTCACTGTTTACATCAGCAAAAGATGCTTGGTCAAATTTTACAATTTATTTATGATGGCGGCCGATCTGTGATGCTGTAATTATTATGTGAGAAACTGAAAAATGTGTTTATGTGATATTATGGAAATATTACACTATATAAATGTATAAATAAAGGCTACCTTACTTTAAAAAAATAAATAATTAACATTAGTGGTGACTTTCTTTCTAATATGGATTTCTTTCTAGAAGTTAATGCAGAAAATAAATATTAACCAGTGAAAATGTATGATTATGCATACTTTTTTAAATCAAGTACCTCACTGAATACAAGACTTTTATTCATCATCTGGAACAAGCTGTGACTTATATAATGCAATTTACATAAAGCAAGCAAAACATGGATTTGTGCCAAACTAGAGGTACGTGAACCTCCAGTTTGTTTGTGCAGCTCATTACCATTTACAACATTTAGTTTAGCTTTAAATGAGATTGTTTAAGCTTAGAAAAAAAGGGAAAAAGCAGTGTTTGGAAAAAATGTTCATAATTAATGGAAAAACTGTTTTAATTTGATAATTTGTATATTTTTATTACTATTAGTTCTAATTACTGCATTTTTATTTATACATATTTAAATATGTTTTGTGGTATTTACTGGTATCTTACATTATTTTTAAAGAGAATTATAACATTTTACTTAATACCCCAATGCAAACAATGTTGACCCAGTGTGACTTTACAGTGGTGTGTAACTTTTTTTCTGAAAACTGCAAGTAAATTTTGTAAATATAAATGAAAACAAAATAATATAATAAACGTAAATGCATTGAACAATTATAATATCAGTATATTTATAATATAAATTTAAGATAAAAGAAGAAAAATAATCTGTTATTTTAAATAAGTGATGTTCACAGATTATACATTAAGAAATATTATTAGGTATTATGAATGGTTCAAGATACAGCAAGTTCATTTCAAAATGGTGGATGGGTGGTCCGGCCCACCCTGGAATATGGACATCAGCAGATCTGGCATGATCCAAGGATTCCACAGAAACCAAATATTTCTAAATTTCATGATTTTCTGGAAAACTGTTAAACAGCTATTTAAACAAAAATTTGAATAGTTATGTAGGTATATCCTGGCCTATAAGTGGCACTGTGCTCAGCTTTGGCATGGGATCTCAGATCATAGTGGTAATAAAATAAAAAACATTTCAATTGGTTAAAGTTTGGCAAAGATACAGCCGTTCATGCAATTTCAGGTCAATCTTGGTAAGTTTGCAACAGATGCATATGAAAAATCTGTCATTTCTGTATGGCTCAGTCTAAAGATCTTAGAAATCTGATACAAATTTGGGAAGAGTTGGTTTAGTTTTGTAGGAGTAGCAGTGAAAAAAAGTAACACAGAACTTTTTAAAAATGGCTGCAACTGAAATGGGCTGAGCCTTAATGTAGGGTGTTGAATTTATTCAACATTAGAAGAGGAATAAGATGTACTAACCGTTATTTTTCTAGATCCAGTGGCACAAAAGATTAACAGCTTCTACAACAGTTTAAATGTTTAATTTTTGGGCTGATGATTGTGACGGGTATTGTGTATTATATTATTCCATGGGCTATTGTGGAGAATTGAGGAAATAAATGAATTTAATCCATTTTGAAATAAGGCTGTAACATTAAAAAAATGGAAAAAGTGAAGCTTTTCTCTTGGACTTTTAGTGTTTGGACTCTCAGCAGTGAATATTAAACAACACTGAAAATTGCCACTGACACAAATTGACAGAATTGAAGACTGACACTTTACATTTTTTTATCCATTTGAAGCTGCTTTGACACAATCTACATTGTAAAAGTGCTATACAAATAAAGATGAATTGAATTCAATCACATATGAATATTTTCCGGATGCACAGTATTGTAGTATTGAGCTTTTTTGGTGACACTTTTCTACACAGACTGAAATGACAAAGTGGAAGTTTTCTATTTTATATAAAAGCAAAGTTTTGTTGTATTTGCGCACATCCAGTTGTCTTTCTCTTCGATCTTTATAACCTAAGTGACAGAATATTTGAAGGTTTTTCACTGCCATTGGAAGGAAGGAGTGTATAAGCATACCAGTGTATTTGTCGACATCATAGGGTTGAAGCATTTATGCATTAATTATTACTTTTAATTATCCAAGTCAAATTAATCAATGCTCAGAGTCACTAAGTTATCGTCACAACAACAGACTGGTGTGCTGGCAGCAAATAACTGATTCATCAATGTCTCAGAAGACATTTTTATTAAAATGCCTAATTAAAATTTAACTAAGAATTTTAAGAATCCTGCATGTAATTTACATTTATTAATGAGCACAGTCATCCATATCGTCACAGTTGTTTTTTTATCCACTAAGTTTCCAAGAGTATTAGTTAAAATTGCTGCACACTTGACTCCCAAAAACACTATACATTTAAACCAATGTCCACAAAAGTGTGCCATATGCATCAGATGCTCATCCACAAGTCCATGGGCAGTGCTTGGCATGACCTCTGAGGTTAAGACTACTTTGCCTCTAGTCTCATGTAGCTAGACCTCAGACTGATGGCCTAGGAGCTTTTGCTACGTTGAATGGTCAAGTACAGCCCACTATGTTATATGACTGACAGATTAACCAACCAATAACATTTGGCTTTTTGCCACACTGTGTTCATTAAATTGCACTCAGAATAACACTCCGAGATGGAACTTCGCATAATTTACTCACAAATGTCTTTAAAAGTTTACAAAAATTACTCATTTACTATGTGTTTTACTGACAGCTCATATTTTTAAGTAGGACATTACAGACGTTGTTCTGAGATTCATTACTTTTGTGATTCTTTTCTATAAAATGATCATGCAGACTGAGATTTGACGATCCGCTCAAACTTGTTTCCAGGCAGGTTGATAAAGATTGCTGCACACTCTACTTGCGGAAATCCAGTATATTTAAACCAATGAGAGGAGGACTGAGGCTCCGCAAATGTGTTTCCAGAAAAGTGTGCCATATGCATCAGACGTTTGGCCACAGGTTGGTAAGGCATGCTTGGCATGATGTCTGAGGCTGAGACTATTTGGCCCCTAACAAATACCAAATAAAAAATACCGATACCAAATATTACCAGACACCAATATGGTCGCTGATGTACTGTGCATCATTACTACAAATTTATTTAAATATACTGAAATGTGTAACATTTACTTCGTTAATTTGTTTACATCTTTTGTCATCTAGGCATGGGACGATAACCATTTTCAAGGTATACCGCGGTTTGGACAAGTCAAGGTTTTCATACCACCAAAATGTTCTGCTATACCATTCCTAAGGTATCTGTAATACCTTTTATTTACTTTTTTTTAATTTAATTTTTTTTTTTAGGTGTAAATTGTAAAGAAGTCTGTGTTTTTGAAACAAAAGAAGTCCTCAGAAGTCAATAATTCACTTGAATGATTTAGCCTGACATATTTACTGCCCCAAAATATTTTAAATGTTTCTCAAAATAAAATATATTGTGTTCATGGGGAAAAAGGTTTTGTTTTTTAACCAGACGTTTAAAAAATATATATTTAGAGCAGTAATTACAATACCGTGAAACCGTGGTATTTTTATCCAAGGTTATCATATCATCAGAATTTTAATGCCTATTCTCACCCTCATCTTATTACTGCAACATATGAGTCTAACAATAGATTTAACCAATACAGTCAAAATAAAGCAGTAGAGACTATTCCAGAAGGCAGAAGAGAATGACAAAGTAACAGTTCAGAACAGCCATGTAACGTAACCACATCATAACTTCAAAAGAACAGAATCTGACTATCAATCCTAACAGGTTGATGGCTGAACAGTTAGAGCTGTTAAACTGCATGATGACTGCAGCATCAGGAGCCCTGCGCTTGGCACCGCTGACTAAGGGAAGTGGGAAACACTTTAATAGCCTTATCTATGAGCACGACATCCAGTGCACAGCAGCGATCTGACAGCGCTGAGTCTTGCCTGGGGTTGTCTGAACGCTACATACAGGGTGGGCGTAAGTGTTGCTATGGAAACTAACACCCTGTAGTTGCAAAAGATGAGCACGGAGCTAGAACAGAGAGATCTATATTTCTAATCAAAAGCTCTGCTGCAGGGTATGCATACATTTATATATGAAACGGCACGCGCAACTGCATATGCATGCAAACGTGCACATGTATGCAAATGTACGCACACGCCGCTAACTCTTAGATTGTGTATGCCTTCAAGACATTTAAAAAAAAAATCTGAAATTATTTATAGGAGTAAAAACACCCTGTGGAATATGGCACATTTTACACTCTATAGGGAAAGTGGTCACAGTTTCAGTAATGTCTCTGCCTCCTTAAAGTCAGCAGCAGAATATCAGCAGCACACCAACAACACTGGTGACAGAACCCAACCGTGCCCTAATGTCACCATCAGCCTGATATTTCTGGCAGAGCACAACCATCGCATCTCAGACCACCTGCTGGCTTTGGCATAATCAGAAAAGGACAGCATTACCAAGCTGACACTCACAAAAGCAGCAGTATATATGGCTTAGAAATGTGTAACAAAGTGATGAAAACCACTCACAAACAAAGTAAAATGCAATTTAACCACAGTGCCCAAGCATGAGTATTATACAGCATGTCGCAGTCTATCAACTAAAGCTGTGGTCATACACTGTAAACCCCAAAAAGTTTGAGGAAACTGATTGCAACAAATCATTTGAGTTCAAAAACTAATCCTATTGAGCACTGTGAACTTAATTGATTTGATTAAATGAAGCAATTTGAGCACAGTAAAACCCGATAAATGAAGAGAACTCAAACCAACAGAGTACTTTAAAACCCAATAAGTTGAGGCAACTCAAACCGTTTAAGGGAAACCAATTGCTAAAAAAACTAATTTGAGTACCGTGAACTTACTCCATTTAAGTTGAAGTAATGAGGTATTTAATGAACTCAATACCTTCAACACTGAGTTCAAAACTCTTTTCAAACGAGTAGAATTAACTTTCAGCAAATTGAGTTAACTCCACTCATTTTATTTGATAAAGTTGACTGTTGGGTTTTACAGTGTACTAAAGCTACACAAATTTATTTGGCTGCTGCAATAATAGGCACACCACACAGTGTCTTCCCAAACACACAATTAAAAAAATTAATAATTCTAAATGGTGTGTATTTACATTTAACCAGTTTCTTTATTGAATGTCAATCTAAGACAGGAGGTTGGCATAGAGCATGTGTCAACCTCGTGGGCCAAATATGTCGATTCACTATTTGCCAAATGTAAGTATTAATGCAAGTTGATTACATACAGCAAAATGCCAATGCAAACTGGGTGGCACTTATTAACTAAAAAAAATAAATAAATAACAAAATCTAAGTAAAAATAAACACGGTTTATGCAAAAGGTAAGACTATATAAATAAATTACATAAATTCAAAATTATAACAATGCATAATTAAAAAAATAAATAATAATAACTATGTTATTATATATATAATATATATATATATATATATATATATATATATATATATATATATACCTTGTATTTTAACTAGTATATTGATGGATGTTTTGAAAAATATATACACCCAGGATAAAAAAAAATTATCATATATTGAACTGAAAACTATAATTTAAAGTTTTGATTTGCATCAACTTTTATTAAATTATTCTATAATACAAAACAACTTCTTATTGAAGTTGATATTACATAATATTTTTTTAACAATATTGATCTTGTCATAACATAGCTGTAAGTTGCTGAAAAATGAGTCATTTACTATGCGTTTTACTGACAGCTCATATTTGTAAGTAAAACAGTACAGACGTTGTTCTGAGATTCATTACTTTGGTGATTCTTTTCTATAAAATGATCATGCAGACTGAGATTTGACGGTCCGCTCAGACTTGTTTCCTGGCAGGTTGATAAAGAATGTTGCACACTCAACTAGCAGAAATCCAGTATATTTAGTAAACAGTTTATGAAATATTGTAAACATTAGAAATCCAACAAATGGTGAAAAAGGTAAAAATAAATATTTAAACAAATTACATAAATTCAAAATTATAACTATGCATAATTAAAAAATAAATAAATAATAACAATGTTCTATATATATTTTTGTACCTTGGATATTAATTAGTTTATTGATGGATGTTTTGAAAAATATATTGAACTGGAAACTAAAATTTGAAGTTTTGATTTGCATCATCTTTTTAAAATTATTCTATAATACAATACAACTTCTTATTGAAGTTGATGTTATTACGTTTTTTTTTATAATGTTGATCTTGTCATAAAAAAGCCATAAGTTGCTGATGTAGCAACAAATAAACAAGCAAAACTAGCTTTATAAACAAGTTTGTCTAACATTTGCCAATTTCACATCTGTTACTCATTATCAGCTAAAAATAAGTTTCATAGTTTTGCTTCTCTCAAATGTGACAAGATTTGGAGAAGGGTAATGACTTTTGTCTGATGAGATTCTTTATTTGATGAAGTAATGTGGGTCATATGTAAAAATAATAATAAAAATAATTACATCACAGGTATCTAGTTTGCTTTTATGCAAATGCATGTACTTGTTTGTTACTTTGTTATGTTATAATGAAATCCCAAACATGCTCTATTAGATTCAGATCTGGTGACTGTGGAGGCCATTTGGTTTTCTGCTGCTGTAGCCCATCCACCTCAAATTTCGACACGTTGTGCATTCAGAGATGCTCTTCTGCATACACTGGTTGTAACGAAAGGTTACTTGATTGACTGTTGCCTTTCTATCAGCTCGAACCAGTCTAGTCAATTACCTCTGACTGCCACTCACTGGATATTTTCTCTTTTTCGGACCCTTCTCTTTAAACCCTAGAGATGGTTGTGTGTGAAAATCCCAGTAAATCAGCAGTTTATGAAATACTCAAACCAGCCCGTCTGGCACCAACAACCATGCCACGTTCAAAGTCACTTAAATCACCTTTCTTCCCCATTCTAATGCTTGATCTGCTGCAGTTCAAAACATCTTGACCATATCTACATTGCCAAATGCCTATCATTTATCACAATATATTTTGGTGCAATATATCGTACAGCAAAAAATAGATATTGTGACAAGCCTAATTAAAATTTTGCCTCATGTACACTAACATTTTATTTAGTTCCATGAAAAAGACATTCTGCAGTTAAGTAAATTATCATCTCCAGTGGGACTGACTTTATTTATCAGTTCATTAATTATGAAGCATTTAATTTGAAATGCACATTTGGTAATAAACATGGTTGTCAATTCAAAAACAACTCTTCAGGTGAATGGACCACTTTGATATTTCCTTTACTTTTAGTTTTCTGTACACAAATTGCAGGTATAGAGGTGCCAGCCACGTTAGAGAATGTGATCACATTCCACAGTGAGACTGAAACAATTATCTGCATATCGTGGGACACAGCTGGAAACACTAGGTGTATATTTAAAAAATTTCTGTCTCACCTCATGCAGCATTTTTTCCAGTTTATCTTGTAGCTCTATGAAGTACAGAGATGTAATCAAGCCCTTCTGGGATTTATCCAGACAATCCCTTGCCAACTCTACCAACTGGTGCTGGATAAATCCCAGGACTCCGTCTCCCAGCGGCAGGGTGCTGTCTGGAGAAAAGTGCCTGATGACGTCCAGCAAACGCTCCTCCATCTGAGCGGTGGCCTGCACAAGGTAAATAGCATTCAGCACCTCAGATATGTAGAGTATGTATATGCTAACAATGCAAATTTGGTGCTAAATACCTTCGGAAAGCGTTCCTTATAGACATGATTCATCATTATAATTTCATTATCAAATGAGCCACCAGTTCGTCCAGGGCTAAAACAAGGAGAAGAGCTGATGAAAAATCTCCATCAATTAAAAAGGTTTAAAACATTGCAACTAAATTCCTTTGTTTCAAAAACCAAGTGAGCGGTGTTGTGTGCGAGTACTGTTTGAGGCGTAAAGCATTGTGGGTGGACATCTAAACCTCTAAATCCTGCAGGGATGTGAGCTAAAGGTGAGGCTTTGCATTGCAGACTTTGTGAAACCAACAGACTACAGTCATGTTCAGAATGGATATCATAATTTAAAAAAAAAAATAAAAAATTTAAATCTACCATTAGTTACTATTTCAGACTCGTCCTTTTAAATCCAAACTGGCCGAAGGCAAATTTCAAAACCCAGTGTTCAAATACACCAAAGTGAAATGTGTCTCTTCAGTGACTCAGCCTCCAGAGAAGCTGTTTTGCAAAACAAAAAAGCTCCTTTTGTTTTGTTTTTATGGGGGGAGCCTGGATATTCCTATTAGTCAGAAGTCCACTCATCTGACAGCAAGTCTGGCACTGAACGAGATGGTTCAATCAAAAAAAAAATAATAATAAAAAAAATAAAAGATTCTGTCATGGTTTACTCATCCCAAATGCCATCCTAAACCCATATGGTTGACTTTCTGGTCACTCCTTTTTAATAAGGCATAATTAAGGTTTTTCAAACTCAAATGTAGAAAATCTCCACAGAAAAGAAAGATCAGCAGTTTATCTACATGCAATTCCAGAATCACTCATAGTATTTATGGGTTGATTTGTTGTCTTTATCTCATACAAAATACAAAAAATTGCTACAAAAATATTTTCATTAGGGATAAACAATAATTCATCAGTAATGTTTTAAAAACATGCCAAGTTAAAGGGATTGTTCATGCAACAATTAAAATTCTGTAATCTCTTTTTGATTTTCTGATGAACAAAAAAGACATCCAAATCATCCAAAATCATTGTTGGTCCACATTAAAGCAGTATGGGGATCATTAACTTTTGTGAAACCAACATTATTTAAAATATCTTCTTTGATGTTTAGCAGAATAAAAGAAACTCATACAAATTTAGATTATATGAAAAACAATTTTTATGCACGTCAATGGTTACAGAATTCCAGCTTTCTTCTTCTTTTAATTATCTTTGTGTTCAACAGAAGAAAAGAAAGTCAAACGGATTTAGAACAAGCGAAGTTCGAGTAAACGGAGACAGATTATTCATTTCTGGTTAAAACTTTTTTGGGATGAACTATCCTTTTTATATTTCTCAACAACCATGCAAGGAATTAGGCTAGCCTAAACGATTTCAGTAAATAACTTCTTAATTACTGGTTATCACAAAATGGTCGTGCTCATTAGAAATGCATGGAAAATGATTTGAAACAACACAAAGGTGTGTAAATAAGAGCAGAACATATAGGTGAAATTATCCATTTGAGATTATATAAAACCATTACAGTCACTGTGTATACACAAACATATCTTTCAATTCTTATTACATTGTCAACAATTTATCATAGTGTGAAGAAAATAGAGAATGTCCTAAATAAAAACCATGACTATTTGCAGATCAATCCCCCAACACCACAGTTAATGTCAGGGAACGTGTGTAACAATTGTCACTGCTCTGATGCAGTAAATGCTGATTATGAAACTCCAGATGCCATGAAATGTGTGTTAAAGAATTAAACTGCAATAACCACACCACTACAATGCAAACAATAGCATAATATGATGCAACGAGCACAAACAAATGTGTGTTTTTTTAGTTTACCTAAGGCTACGTGACCGGGGTCGTATAAACGTGGAGGGCCGTCCATCTTCATCAGTCATGCTCTCCGAACTTCGGAAGTGTTTGAACAGGAAATGAAGCTCGTCCTGTGTTGGCTGGTATGGAAGCTGGTGGAGTCGTTCTTGAGATGAGGAAGATGACTGCAATACAACAAAATAGCTGCATTAATCCATTAACACAAGGAATAATAAACAACAGTTGGATTTTAATAGAAAACTACCATTAACTGAAAGTTGCTGAGACTTACATTTCATTTTTTTACCGTTCCTAAGGTATTTGTAAGGGTTTGTGTGTGTGTGTGTGTGTGTGTGTGTGTGTGTGTGTTTATTTACATCCAACTGTAATGGAATATCGAGTAGGGACAGGGACAGAGCCTTCTTTTTCGCATCATTCCCTCATAGCAAACTAATGGTTAAAATGGCGTGGTCAAGAATATTGTGTTTGAAGCCACCACAAATGTGGAAGCAAATTGTCAGATTTTGATTGAAGATTACCAAAACTAACATTCATTCATTTTCTTTTCCGTTTAGTCGATTTATTAATCTGGGGTTGCCACAGCGGAATGAACTGCCAACTTATCCAGCATATGTTTTACACAGCGAATGCCCTTCCAGCTACAACACATCTCTGGGAAACAAAACTAATTATTTTTTTTCATTAAATGTTCACCTAAAGAGCAAGAATGTGCGCTATCAAAGTAAAACACTAAGTTTACATTTCACACAGACTTTAAAAACAATAAGTCTATGTATTCAAAAATGAGAATATTTCACACAGCTGATTTATTCAGAAACACTTCATCTTACAGTGATTTGTGCTTTTATTAGAAAAGGGCTTTAAATAAAACAATTGTTTTTTTTTTTTTAAACATGCCATTAAAATTTGATAAATGTGTCATTATTTATGGTCCAACCTGAGGTTTTAAACCAAATGCTGTTAACTTTATTTTCATAGAGCAAAACATTTTTGAAAGAATGAATTGTTGATTCATACTGAGGCACATACTGAGACTGTTGAGCTGGGAGGATTGGTCCCATAACCCGAGGATGGAAGTGAAGCCAGAGACCATCGTCTCCCTTCCGCCCTGAGGACAAAAAAACAACATCAGAGTGCTTCAGAAGTGAGAATGATGCTCTGTCACTCAAACTTGTATGTGGCCACTTAGTCAAGTAGTGTCTGTCTGAGGACTGCAAGACAGGGGCGCAACATGAAGGGGCATAACTTGTAGTAGAGGCATAACTTGAAGTTATTGAAACCCACATGTCAAAACTTTTGTTAGCAAGATGATGCTGTACTCATCACAGTTATTAACGTCTACACCTACTAGAACGCTAAACCCAACCATCAGTAATTAACATCTGCACCTACCCCAACAACCATCATAATTATTAACGTCTATTAGGCATGGGCTGATATAAGTTTCTAACCGTATGATAACCTTGGATAAAAATCACGGTTTTACACCTTTTACTAGCCTGGGTTAAAAAATAAAAATAAAACAATAAAAAAATAAAACTTTTCCACAAAACACATTTTATTTTAGAAAACATTACAAATATTCTGGAACAATTAGTTTTAAAAACACAGATTTACAACACATTTAAACACACACACACACACAAAAAACCCTTACAAATACTTTAAGAACGGTATAACAGAAAATTTTAGGTTTTAAAACCTTCACTTTTCCAAACCGCGGTAAACCTTGAACACAATTATCATCCCATGCCTAACGTCTACACCTACAGCCACGAGTTATGGAGGCTTACATATTTGACGCGCACACCATTGCACTGTTATTTGCAACCATGGGGGGCGATGCCGAGTAGGCTTACTGTCATGACAAAATGGATAAAGTCAGCAAGTGTTGCTAAATTAATGAATATAATGTTATACCAAATAAATAGGTTATGAACAAATTTGGAGAAAATGCATAAAACATTTGCTGAAAAAGTATTTCCACCATCTTGCTAACAACATCTTGTTTTAACAACTTACATGCTTCAATGAGATCTCGATAACCACAAGTTACACCTCTACTAAAAGGTACATCCCTTCATGTTATGCCCCTGTCTTGCAGTCCGCAGACAGATACACTTGGCTTAGTGAGGCAACAACATTTTATATATAGTCTGTTGGGCAAAGTAGCCTTTAAAGTTCTTTAGACATACACATTCACTTAAAAAAAGCTACATTTACATTAATAAAGTAAAATCTTGCAAGAGATATAATCACTGAAGATATTCATTGACACATTGGAAAGCAATTAAAGTAATTAAAATATTTATATAAACCATTTAAATCTGTAATTATAATATTTAATAGAAAAATCAACATTCAACAAATTTCTAAATATATGCTTAATTGAAAAATGAAAAAAAAAACATGGAAAAAAAATTTGTAGGTATAGAATACACACAGTCACAAAAAATGCATAAGGTGGGTGAGGTTTAGTCAGGTCATAGCGTGAAAAAGAGATTGGCTACCTGTCAGCTCGAGCCAGGTGGCTGAGAGGAAATAAAGAGGGATGAGGAGAGAGAAAATAGGCGACATACTTAGTGAGTTCTATATAGAAAGATCTACAGGAGAATAAATGATTCCACTTTCTCTAATATGAACCTGCCTTAGAGTTGACATAGTGGTAAATGCTGATGAATATCAAGAACGCTGATCTGTCATCTATTTAATGAGCAAAGAAAAATAAAAGCGTTCGACTACCTGCGGGCGAAAGGGAAGTTGAGAGAGCAAATAGCAGTGGACACATTTCGTGGGCTGTCCAGAGGGCTGCTGGCAGCTGGAAGAGAAACAAGAGGAAATTTCAACAGAGCACATATTGTTACGTAAGCCACAAGATTTAGAAGACGTCAGATGACCTGAGATGTTTCACAAAATCACAGTTTAGGACACTTATCTGCTTTTGGAACAATAATAAATCTGAATCACTGTCTATAATGTTTAGAGGTGACGTACTGTAGCATTATCTCCAATGTTTTAAGATATTTTTGTCAGCTTAATATGCAGACACTTATAAGCAACACATTCTTAGGATGACTTTTTAAAAAATATTTAAACCCTGCAGTGTAAAACGTTCATTAACAAGCATGACATCCACAAATTAATGTTTTAGAAGTCATTGTTTGTGCAACCCTGTCCAAAATGACGAGAAATAAATGAATAAATAAAACCGCTAGTTAATTATACTTGATGAATCAAAGTTAAATTTGTAGTTCACTCCAATTTTGTGAATTGTAAATGATTACAGTCAAATAAAACAGAAATGTGAATGAATAAATAAATAAATAAATAAATAAATAGATCTACTGGGTAATTGTAAAGTTAAATAGGTAATTAACTCTGTGTGAATTGTTTAGCAAATTTGCAAGCAAATCTCTGTTCAATTGCTAGGGATGTGCAATATTTAAAATAAATGCAATATATGATATGTTCCTATCGCTAATCCAATATTTAATGTGATATTTTTTAAATTGCTGAAACTGACAAGTTTATTTCAGGCAATAGAAAGCATTGCAACATCTTAAAGTGAACAGCCATGTTTTACTATTGCGTAAAACAAATCAGATATTTTAACAGTGCAAACAAACAAAAAATAGTGTATTGAGTAAATAACACCACCACATACCACCACCCCCACCAAGTTACATCAAGTTGAAAACGTTGAGACCAATGAGGTAAACAAAAACACTTGATGGCAGACCGCTTTCATTCATACTGAAATCATTACAGATTTTTTCAGAGATGCACGTTAACATGCAACTACACTGCCGAATGTGCTGAAAAGTCATTCAAAGGGTGAACTAATAGCAGCTACACATTTGATTCATATTGGCAAACTATTGCGATATGTATGTTTGCAATATTTCAACAATTGCTTTTAGTGCTACACGATATTGAAAAAAATATGACGTTGGGATATACATTTCTTTTTCTAATACATCGCAGAATCATTGATACAGATAGCTTGAATAGCTCCCTTTGGAAAAAAAATCATTCATTTAGTATGATTTGGGATTATTCTCTGCATGTAAATCTTGCATGAAATATAATAAACATAGCTAAAAACATTTAATTACAATAGAGCAGGGATAAAAGTGGAATATACAGGTTTTATGGTTGGAGTCTATTCAGGTACAGAAATGAAAAAAACCAAATGTAAAAAAACACTGTACTGTCCTCACTGTATAAATAACTAAATAAAATAAATGTTTTCCAAAGTTCCAAGTATTACAATTTATTGTGTCTGAATGATTACACAATCAAAGACATTAAAAACACACACAGAGGACAAACTTTAACTATTATAGTTCAATTCTGCAGTGACTCCACAAATCTGTGGCTCTCGCTCAACTATAATCCCAACATAGCAGATCTTGCGATGTGACTATTGCAGATGTGCACATTGCGATATCGATGCTGAAACGATACATTGCGCAGCTCTAATTTCTTTACATTAAGTAGCTCATTTAGATGCTCTTCAAATTCTTGAGATTAACCCACTAACTCTGTGGTTGAATCATTGTGAATGAATACTATGAATGTAAAACTGTTTAAACTTTGCTCTTTTCCTCACACAAAGCTAACATGCAGCTTTAGAAGACTTGAAATGGAGCATTAAATGCTGGAGGTAGAAAAGAGTTAAAAACAAAGAATAAATGTCCGTTGTTATATACGAACTATCCCTTTAACTAAAAGTAAACCCTTGAGTCGGTGTCGCAAGAGGCATGAGGGTGACGGAGCAGACAGGCTTGTGTTACTCAAGCTACATCAGCCTCTCGATGGTGACAAGCCGGCTCAATGTCAGCTGTCCTGGCGCGGGTTTCATGTGACGAAGAGTATTACCTGTGTGGGCGGACAGAGGCGAAAGAGGGCGGGTGGGCGATGGTGTTCCAACACCAAGGCTCTTTCTATTACTGCTGCGACAGCTGCAACACACAAACAAGGGGGGAGAGGGATTATTAAAAAGCTTTCTTTATAATCCAGCACCGGCTTTGATTGTCGACGGCAAACTTAACAAAAGAAAAACCACAAAAGATTTAATGATCAGTAGTGTTATAATACCATCGCTTATTTTATTTAATAATAAATCCACAAGTAATTCCGCAACATCTGCAGGCATCAGATAGGGGTGTCCTTTGATACAACTGTTTTCTGCATTACCTAAGAGAGACTGGAGATGTGCATGTGATGTGACACTTGCTTACCCAACACCTCTGTAGAGTCATGCACTGGCATTGCATCTTCAATTCTGCAGCTACTGATGCGTATCAGAGCATACCGAGTTACCTCTGTGCCAGCATCGATAGCACGAAATAAAGCAGTTTACATAGTCCCTGATCTATTTTAATGCGTCATGTTTGATTACGCACGCTAACTATGATCCCTAGGCAAGCAGTACACTGTGTTTTCAGACACAACCGTAGCACTCCACGGTGCTATTACATAAGTCGACCAAAAGTTGCGCGTGTACAAAACTTCCTAAGGTGTGTGTCTAATGTCGCAAGTTACCTTTTGGATCGCTTGAGCATCACGCCCGTCACAAAATGAGCTTTGCTGCTGCCAGGCAACGCGCTCCAGGAACTTGGATCAGACATAATCGCATACGATTAGAGTGTCAACTGTCCAAGCGACACCGAGGAACAAAACCCGAACGAAGAGTCGAACCTCTTCCGATTCATGAGTCCGCCTCTTGACTGGATAAACTCGCCCGGAAAACCGCGTCTGGCTCGCGGCGGTTCATCTCTGCTCTTTGTGTGCCACGCTGCTGTATGCCTGGACTCACCGTGCAACTTGCTAAAAGTTTAGACGTTCACATTCTGTTTACAGCTTCTTTCGATATCGTCTCAAGGTGGCAGAAAGTCATTTAACGTTATTTACTTTCTGAAAAGCTACCTGCACCGGATAACAGGTGTGAGCCCATTTTTGAGAGTAAGATGCTGTGTGTGTTGTGGTTGTTTCTCTAGCGTTGATTGATAGCCGGGTGATAAGCTTGGAATATACCATCTCGCTGTGAAGAGGGGAGACTAGTCTATCTTAGCCGAATATGAGTTTTACTTTAAAGAGATCTGTTATACGGACTGATCTGCAATTCGTCGTGATAATAATAATAATAGTAAATACATATATATATTTAATATACGGTTATAATTATCAATATTAAATGAATAACATCGAAGACATAACCAGTCCTAAAAGTGGCATAACCCAACGTAAACGTCTCCCCAGTGACATCACACCTTCACGTGTGTTTATAAAAAAAAAGTATAGCCTATGCAAAATACATGTACAACAATTTACATAATAATATAGATCAGTGGCTCAAACCCACACTTGATAAATAATATATAACTGAAGTCAAAATTATTAGCCATCCCGTGAAATAATTATTCTTTAATTTAATTTTTAATTATTATACTTATTAATCTAATTAAAAAGTATTAACCATGAGCAGTTTTTTTCCCAACAAAACTTTCTTACAACTAATATCTTGTCTTTTCCATAGTGAGTAATTATTTTGCAAGATATTAAGCTTAATGTGTCATTTAAGATTTTAAGATTTATTTAAGATATATTTATTAAAATAATATTTTAGACACCAAACATATTTAGAAATTGAAAGATAATACAATTAAATTCAAGCAAAATATTGAAAAAAAACTAAAAAAACTAAATATTTCAAAAATATTTTTGTTATATATGTTATTTTTTCCTCTTTTTAAAAATTGTTTTTAATATTTTTCTATAACATATACATTTCGTTGTACTCGTTTTTGGACCGTTATTATAAGTTATTTTATTATATAAGCTCCAGCTTTGAATTTAAGTACTGACTAATCTAATGTATATGCACAAAAATAATATTGTACAGCTTCCTATTAATTGCCAGAGATGAGTTGCAGCTGGAAGGGCATCCGCTGTGTAAAACAAATGCTGGATAAGTTGGCGGTTCATTCTGCTGTGGCAACCCCAGATTAATAAAGAGACTTAGCCGAAAAGAAAATGAATGAATGAATGAATGAATGAATGAATGAATGAGCTTCCTATTAAAAATATGAATTTAAAAGCTAGATTTGTGAGGGTGTACTTTTATACTGTATGCTGAGCACTGTAACTAAGTTATTATGTTAACTAGACAAGTTGGGATAATTAAGCAAGTTATTGGATAAGAGTTTGTTCAATAGCCAATCCAAAATAAAACATTTCTTAAAGGGGCTAATAATACTGACTTTACATTTTATTTTATTTTATTCCAGGCAAAACAATAAAAATCTCCAGTGGAAAAAATACTATTGTCGGAAATACTGTGAAAATTTCCTTGCTCTGAAAATATTTCCACCACTGGGAAAATATTTACAAAATAATACAAAATTGGCAGGAGGGCTAATAATTTTTATGTCAACTTTGTGTATGTGCGAAACTACTTTTTGGAGTTCATTCATTTATTTTATTTTCGGCTTATTCCCTTTATTAATCTGGGGTCGCCAGAGTATGCTTATCCAGCATGTGTTTTATGCAGCGGATGCCCTTCCAACCCATCACTCGGAAACACACATACATTCTCATTCACACACATACACTACAGACCATTTAGCTTACCCAATTCACTTGTACAACATTTCTTTGGACTAGTGGGGGAAACCGGAGCACCCAGAGGAATACGTAGAACGGATACGTTTGTGGCCAGAAGTTAACAAGAATTATTTGTATTATTTATTAAATTTCCCATTCATTGTATTTTATTATTGTCTACCCCCAGCCCAACCCTAAACCCAACCATCACCTGAAAACAGTAGTTGTACCGAGTATTATTTATGTTATCTATAAAATTACCCAATACATTGAATTTTTTAACACCTACCCCCACCCCAACCCTAAACCCAACCGTTACTGTACTGTAAAAATATTATTTAATGTTATACAGTGTAATAAAAAATGCCGCTATATTAAAGTTGTGATAAAATAAAGTTGTGATAAATGAATATGTTGTACAAATATTTTTTAAACAAACAAAAGAAAAAATGTGAGCATTTCTTTTTAAAAAGACAAAAAAAAAAAGTGTATGCTGGTGACTTTTATAATAATAAAAAAAGATGCCCAGACCCGTGCAAGGAAGTTTAAGCGTTACGCTTGTCCTATGAATATCTATCATTAAAAAAAAATCTCTGTAATGCCCTGCAAGTGATTGTAATGCAGGACCAAAAATATTTTTCAAATGAGATGAACAGTATTAAAATCAGCTATTATTCTACCATGTGTTTGTGGGCAAAACCCAGCCTCAGATATGAATCATACACATAAGACATGAGCAACATACAGTATAGATATGAGTGCTGGTTCCATTTACTGATGAAAATAAAACTAAAAAAATCAACGAGACGTGTTGGTCATGCTGACTAACAGAAGACTCTCTTGCAGGACCGGAGCAGGTTTATGTAATGTTTTGGCATGTGAATGGACTGTCTTACCTCCAGGGATGAAGGGATTGTAAAGGACTGCAGGGGCTGCCGGGACTGCATGGACTCAGGATGATGGGACTCTGGCTGGGTGACAAACTGAAAAGCAAGACACGTTTACATGCATTAGCGCTTTGACTAAGTGCATGTGGATTGTTTTTTGGTTTTTTTTGGTTTTGTTTTTTCATCATGCTTTAGGCAGCACTTGCAATTCAAAGTGCTTTAGGGATTAATTAAAAGGCATAGTGCTGCTTTGACACGTGAAATATAAAAGAAGAAAAAAAGTGCACAAATGGATGAATGAGATATGAACAGGGACTTTGCATGCTAAAGCTGCTGTAAGTGATTATTTCAGGACTGTATGCTACCACCCAAAGAATGTACAGATGGTTTGATCATTTATTTAATCAAAATACAGTAAAAGGAGCAATACTGTGATACATAATTAACAGAAAATAACCATTATTAAATAAAATATTTTATTAAATTCTCTTTTAATTTCAAATTATATTTTAAATTTAGACTGATAAATATTTATATATTAATATTAATATAAACGGGATTTAGTTCTGAGATGGAAAAGCTGAATTTGACATTATAATGACATGTTATAATATATTATATGTGATATATACTTTACTGTATGCAGTGTACACTCACTGGCTGCTTTATTAGGTACACTTGTCCAATTTCTAATCAGCAAATCACATGGCAGATACTCAATGCATTTAGGCATGTGGATATGGAGCATCAGAATGGGGAAGAAAGGTGATTTAAGTGACTTTGAACGTGGCATGGTTGTTGGGGCAAGACAGGCTGGTTTGAGCATTTCAGAAACTGCTGATCTACTAAGATTTTCATGCATAACCGTTTATAGAGTTTACAGAGAATGGTCCGAAAAAGAGAAAATATCCAGTGAGTGGCAGTTCTGTGGGCATAAATGGCTTGCTTGATGATGAGGTCAGAAACAAAATGGCCTGACTGGTTCGAGCTGATAGAAAGGCATTAGTAACTAAAATAACCACTCGTTACAACCGAGGTATGCAGAAGAGCATATCTGAATGCATAAGACGTCTGACCTTGAGGTGGATGGGCTACAGGAGCAGAAGACCACCTCGGGTGCCACTCCTGTCAGCAATGAACAAGAAACTGAGGCTACAATTCACACAGGCTCACCAAAATTGCAAAACAGAAGATTGGAAAAACGTTGCCTGGTCTGATGAGTCTCAATTTTTGTTGCGACATTTCACTGTACTCAAATGGCCTCCACAGTCACCAGAACTCAATCCAATAGAGCACCTTTGGGATGTGGTGGAACGGGATATTCGCATCCAGGATGTGCAGCCGACTAATCTGCAGCATCTGCGTGATGCCATCATGTCAATATGGACCAAAACTCAGAGGAATATTTCTAGTACTTTGTTGAATCAATGCCACAAAGGATTAACGTAGTTCTGAAAGCAAAAGGGAGTCCAACCTGGTTCTAGTAAGGTGTACCTAATAAAGTGGCCGGTGAGTGTATATAATATACAACATATAATTTGTTGCTTTGGTGCAAAAGAAACATTTGTTTTAATGATTATCATTACTGCTGAAAAAAAAAGCTCTGCCATACAAAGGCAAAAAGTAATATTAGTAATATAGTACTAATAGTAATATTTTTTGTTTTTGGTCAAAACTGAGTTATTTTTGGGATATTCAGGACCTCCTTTATTACATGAGACATTTTTTGTTGTTTCTCTTTAACTGCCAGATTTGTAGTGTGCTAACCTTAATTAATTTGGCTGGAGAACAAATGTATAATGTCATTTTTCTCACTCAAGCGCTGTTAGGTCTTTTTCCTTTGTATGGCAGAGCTGTTTTCCTTTCATACTTCATTTCAAAACTACAGCATTTATGTATATGCAAGATATGTATTATTTATGTTATGAGGCTAAAAATAGGAGCGTGGTCCACACACCTTTTTTTAACCAATCAGCAATCTTGGAGGTTCTCATGTGATTGGGGGTTGGCTTTAACATTGAAGACATGTGAATGAACGGACTGTCTATTTTAGTATGGTGAAGATTAGCAAGATGGTTAACATCACTTACGGCATCTTTCAATAGCATGATTTCCACTTAGCAGCAGTTGCCCTGATGGAAAATGTAATTGGCGAAGAGATGGAATGTGTAATGTATGATGATGATCAGTTAATAAGCAACATGATTCATATCAGACATCTGACAGCATATGCATTTGACTATTAGAACAGTTAAATTTATATACAACCATATGAAAATAACTAATTTCCTCTATTCTTATAAGAGGCAGCCCAGCAAACATGTTTTTGGGTTTAAAAGAAGTCTTATAGAAACATAAACATCTACACATAAACGTCTAGGCTAAAACAAAACTGAATCGGTGTAAATCTAACAGACGACTAACAATATTCCAAAAATAGAATAGTAGTCATCAAATAGACACACTGTAAAAAATTTAATAGAAAGTTAAGTCAATGCCAGTGGCGTAGTGGAAAGTGCATTGATACATGCACTTTGGTGCTCACGGCAACACAAGTTTGATTCCCGCCTTGAGGTCATATGCAGATCCTTCCCCTCTCTGTTCTCCCCACACTTTCCTGGCAATTCTCTCTACTGTCCTATACCAAAAAATCAAAGTTAAGACAACAAATATGTTTAATGTTGATCAGGCTTCAACATTTGAATTTTTTAAGTTAGACAAAGTTAAATATTTTTTGTGAGGTTTATTTATAAACTAATTTCGAGAGGAACACGTGCTTATGATTTATCACAGCTGGTCTCGGGTTATCTAATCATGATCTTCCAATCATATGATTCCTAAGTTACTATAAATAACCAAAGTCTTCAGTCCACATTTATCTTCATCTGGAAGAAACCCCCCTTCCTCCCCATTATCGTCCTTTACCATAGATCGGGCAGCCCGGCCCAGTGGTTAGCACTTTTAGCCCCACAGCAAGAACACTGCTGGCCCTGGTCCCTGCCAGGCCCGCGGGTGTTTCTGTGAGTAGTTTGTGTATTCTCCCCATGTCCACATGGGTTTCCCCTTGGTTCTCCAGTTCCTCCCACCATCCAAATATATACATAATTCATAACTGATTTAGCAAATCAAGCACCTGTCTAGCTCCCTCCTTTCTCAAGTGTTCCCTGAGCTACTGCAGCCTGGGAGTTTTTGAGATCCACCTGAGCTCAAGCTCCCCTCACGCTTTGCGAACAGGAGGGAGCCCTGTGCTCGAGGACCCCTTGAGCTCAGGGCTCTCTCCCGGGACAGCATGCCAAACAAGCTTTTGATAGATCATCAGCTAAGTGTGAACTCTTGAAGTCAGTTTGATTGATGTAAGCTGAGATGACTAGAAAAGTTAATTTAATTCAACAAAAAGATGTATCACAGCAAGACTTTTTTACAGTGCTAAATGATTACAAATAGGGCTGCACAATATATTATTTCAGCATTGATATTGTAATCTGTAAATCTGCAATAGTCACATCACAGGATCTGTTAATTTACTTTTTTAAAGGCTGTAACTGTGTAAGATTTCAAGTGAATTGAAATCATTTGGGCTATTGCATTTCATCATTTGTACAATGAAGACAACATTACCATTTGAACTACCTAGCTACTATAGTAACTGTCCTAAGAAAATGGCCGTTGTTGACTGTTGACAATGTATACAGTGTTATTTTACATCTGATTGTTAAATTTATTTTTCTCAATACTGTTAGACTCTCTAGGTTGCTTTAAACCATAAAATATTGTGTATGTAATTTGCGTCTTTCATCTGTTGTATTTATTTATGCTTGTCATTTGTTTATTACATTTTATACAGATGCATTACCTAGCAATGTAAATTGATGAATTCTTCCTGAAATAGTTATTCAGGTCATCTTAGAGTGTTATAAATATCGCAGGAAAACTAAATATCGCAATGTCAGTTTTTTCCCAATATGCAGCCCTAATTACAAATGTGAAACAATATGATGATGTACTGTATATTGTATAGACAAAATACAAAGTATCAATACTGAGAGTGCAATATTACATTAAAAGAAGAAATGACAATAACGCAATGGAGAGAAAGTTAGATGCTTGTATGTACAATGTTTACATTTAGCATTTTTTGTCTTTATTTTACGTCGAGCCTGCAATCATTGATTTTCAATTGCGTTTTAGATTTCATTTTTTTTATTTCTACGTTTTTAATCAAACATTTAACCAGGAGCTTTAAATAAATAAGAAAAGATGAATGGGTACATTTTTGAACAAATAATTTATTAATTTAATAATATATATATATATATATATATATATATAAAAATAT
>CAIGQQ010034671.1:2826759-2876150 GCA_903798035.1 Danio albolineatus
CAACAACAACAACAACAACAACAACAACAACAACAACAACAACAACATTCTGATATGCTGATAAATGGTTATCGTTAAAAAAAAATCTTAGATAAAAGAGCAGCATTTATTTGCAGGCCCGTAGCCAGTCCATTGAAAGGGGTGGTTCTTTATTTCTTAAAAGTGCACCTTTTTGCAGTTATTTGATTAATTTTCCATTAAATTTTGAGGTTCAAATACTGCATTTTAGTGGCATTTTAAGCATATTTTTTTTAATATATATTAGCTTGTCATGTGGTGATCGTAACCAAACTTTTTGATGCAGCAAAAATATTTCCTACATTTTTTTGTCAAAGTGCTTACCAAACTATTTTAACACAAAGTGTTTATTTACAAATCTGCATTTTAACTATGAGTTATTACAGTTTCATAAATAATGTAATGAGATTAGAATTTTACATTTAAAACAAAAAATTTGAATAAAAATATGAAAATATGAAATGAATGCTTATTTTTAAAATACAAATTTATTATCATCCTTCGTTTAAAAAAAACTAAAACAATTAAGAATCTGTTAAAACCAGTTTTAAATTTAAAACTAGCCTAAAGACAAATAATTGGCCAGCTCATTTCCTCAGTCAAACTTTGTCCAAAGCCTTCTTCTACCAGTATTTTCACAATTTATGATGGCATATTTTCAAAAATGGGACAAATTAGCTCGTATAGGAGCCAAATTCTGGACTTTGTCAGTAGGGGGTGGGTCTATCAAACCACCAAAAACTCCTTTTTTTATGGGCCTGATTTGAAAAGGATATCTTACATCTGACATTATAATGTCTTCTTTGTGACAATTGTAATGCATTCTTTATTAATATTTATAGTGTATATATATATTTATAGTATAGTGATAGTATTATGCACACTCAGAAAAAATGGTACAATGTTGTACCAAAGAAGGTACAAACCCTTGTCACTGGGGCAGTACCTTTTTATGGGACAGAATTGTACCTTAAGAAAAGAAACAAATTTGTACCTTTTAAGGTCATGATTTGTACCATGGGAAACCAAAATGTACCTTAGTTTTTAAAAACTTACAGATACAATATTGTATACTTTGTGAAAGGTACCACCACAGTGACAAGACACTTTGTACCTTAACAGTGTCAAAAATGCTTACCAAACATTTATTAAAATGCCTTAAATGTTGAGTTTACAACACCTATAGTTTTATGTTTTACCAGTTGTTTTGTATTATTGTATTATAGAACTAAAAATTATGTTTATAAGTATCTTTAAATATATACTTTTAAATGATGATTCTTGTTTTAATATGGAAATTATTCATAAAAATCACTTTGCCTTTCCGGTCATATTTATTTTCATAGATACTGTAATAAAGAAGGAGTTGTTCAACACTTTTGTACCTTTTATATGAGATCAATTGTGTACCTTCATTTCAGTTGTACCATAAAAGGCACAAAACAGTATCATAAGAGGTGTTTTCAGTACCATATAAGGTACAATTTTTACAAAGGTACAAAACTGTTCCTCAAGGAACATTATTTGTACCATCGTGTACCTTTTTTTCTGAGAGTGTGTGCTAATTACATTATAGCAAAATTTTAAATACCGGTATGTCATGGTTTTCACAAAAACATTAATAATTAATAATTTGTAAGCAACAAATCAGCATCTTAGAATAGTTTCTTAAGGTTCATGTGACATTGAATACTAGAGATTATTTTATAATTCTAGTTTATAATATAAAATATATTGTCACTCTTTATTTTTATAGTACAAATCTTGCTATTTATAAACTGTCAACTAAGTCTTTTAGCTCAATAAACTACCAATTTGCTGCTTCTTTATAGTTATTTAGGCAGTAGTTGAGTAGGGATGTTGAATAAGACCATGCTTTATAAGTTTTAAATGAACAGCAGGCTGAATTAAAAAGTTAAGTTATATTAAATATATAATTATATTTTTACAAGGTGGCTCACCATTTATTATTGATACTGGTTTTATTATATTTATTATTTTTTGCAAAACTGTCAATGTGTACATTAGCTATATGTGTACATTAGCTATTAGCTATATTTTGCTCTAGTTTTGATGGGTCAAATGATCCTCCATCCTTTCATCTGTAAATAATTTCTGTAATTACATTTGTAAATATACTGTTGACCATCCCTTACACATTAAGCCACCCTTAAACCTACCCATACCACCAAACTTGTCCTTAACCCTAGCCATATCCCAGCTCAAGAGCACCACAAGTGTTCTCAAATACACTATGAACACAGTAAATACATTATATTTATTTTTTATTTTTTTGATGCAAATACATAGTAGTTAAGGACACTTAATATAAAGTGGGACCAGTAATTTTGCAATATACTAGAACTCAGCAGCAGCAGCAGCAACAACAACAACACAAATGACATTCTCCAGAAAAAAAAATAGATAATAGGGAATACTGTGAAACATTTTCTTGCTCAAACATGTGGGAAATATATGAAAAAGAATGAAAAATTCTCAGAAGGCTAGTAATTTTGACCAGCTAAGTAAATCTAACAAATGTATATTTACAATGTACCTGTAAACTTTGTGGTGGGCTCAGGTTAGTCATGGCAGTCAATTTTACGCAACAAATTTACATGAATTACGCTTTATTGTGATCACCGCCTTTAGGCAGTCTGTTGACTACATGTCAAGGTGCAGGTTATTTTACAAGTTAATTTTAGTTGAAGTAATTCACCAGGTAGGCGCCACGGTGGCGTAGTGAGTAGCATGTTCGCCTCACAGCAAGAAGGTCGCTGGTACGAGTCCCGGCTGGGTCAGTTGGCATTTCTGTGTGGAGTTTGCATGTTCTCCCCGTGGTTGCGTGGGTTTCCTCTGGGTGCTCTGGTTTCCCCCACCAGTCCAAAGACATGTGGTATAGGTGAATTGGGTAAACTAAATTGTCCTTAGTGAATGTGTGTGTATGGATGTTTCCCAGAGGTGGGTTGCGGCTGGAAGGGCATTCGCTGCGTAAAAATATGCTGGATAAGTTGGCGGTTGATTCCGCTGTGGCGACCCCGGATTAATAAAGGGACTAAGCCGACAAGAAAATGAATGAATGAATGAATGAATTCACCAGGTTAACAGGTTAATTAAATTGTGCACCTTAATTTAACCAATAGTTGTAAATAAACAGTAATAATAATATTAAAAGTAATTTTTTGTGGGTTTCCTCCGAGTGCATGTGAATGAGAGAGTGTGTGGGTGTTTTCCAACATGCTGCTGGGTTGTCCACTGAGTAAAACATATTCCAGAGTAATTGGAGGTTTATTCCGCTGTGGTGACCCCTGATCTAAGGACTAAGCTGAAGGAATATGAATGAATGTATTAAGTATTTATTTCTTACAAATATATAAAAAAATATTCCTTGTGTCATTTACTTGGACCATTTAAGTTTTGTTGACTTAACTGGATCTGTAATCTGGGTTGGTTTTACATGTTTATTTTTACAGAAACTTCTGTAAATCTCAACATAGCACAACATTAAAGTCTAAATCATGTCTCCCTATGTTAATAAATACACATTAACACTTATTTTTTTTTTACATTTATTTTCCAGTCTGACAGAAATCCTGCTATTTTAATGTTCAGACAATCAAATTTTGAGTTCACATAACTTGATTCTATTAAGTTCAATGACCTTTCATTAGAAAATGTAAGTCAAAGGAACTCATTTATTCATTCATTCATTCATTCTATCATTTTCTTTTTGGCTTAGTCCCTTTATTAATCCAGGGTCGCCACAGCGGAATGAACCGCCAACTTATCCAAACATCCATACATTCTCATTCACACACATACACTACGGACAATTTAGCTTACACAATTCACCTGTGACGCATATCTTTGGACTGTGGGGGAAATTACCGGAGCACCCGGAGGAAACCCACACGAACATGGGGAGAACATGCAAATTCCACACAAAAATGCCAACTGACCCAGCCGAGGCTTGAACCAGCAACCTTCTTGCTGTGAGGTGACTCATTTCCTTTAATTAATCACCTTGCTCGATTTTACAGCAGTATCGAACATACTGTCTAATAACATCTGAATGATTAATGACAATTAAAATAAAGTGTCACCTTCATTATTTTAATGTCTCTAAAGCAGCAGGATGTCTACCTACAACTAGTCCACAGTGTTACAAAAAATCAACTAATCCAGACGATGACTTTTACTGTGAATGGGATGATCCAAACCCTGAGGAGAACCAGACCTACACTCTTCATATATGGTGAGTTCAACCAAAACAATCAGCAAAGGCATTAATAGATTCTTCATGAATACAAAAAATGTAAGCTTCAGAGTTATCTCTTTAGATGGCATGACTGAAATACTCATTGTAAATTCTCTGGAGTGCTACCAAGGGTAATTATAAGACGTCTATGACTTAAAAACAAAAATTATATTGTAGTCAATAGCGTTACCATATGGTTCTTCATCCGATAAAGGGTGAAAGTATTGGCTAACTAAAGCTATTGAACATTTGAAAAGCTATTTCTCAGAAAAAAGATGGACCTCTATCAAAATTTATTGGCTTTTGAGTAAAATCTAAGAATATGATGATATATTATAGTCAGTGGTGTAAAGGAACTAATTACAAATACTCAAACTACTGTAATTGACTAGTTTTTCTCAGGAACTGTACTTTATTGAGTAGTTTTAAAAATGTGGACTTTTACTTTCCCTTGAGTACATGTTTAGTGCAGTATCAATACTTTTACTCCACTACTTTCCTTCATCCTGCAGTCACTACTTTATTTCTTTCTTGTCTATGGTCATTGTCTAAAGTAGAAAGATCAGTCCTGTTATTCCTGTCCAATTAAATCACACATAGAAAGTAAATCGCATCATACTGAACAACCTCAAGACATGGGCACTTTATAAATGCAGCAAACCTTTGGGACACTAAAAATGTCCAAGAAGATGTTTAAAATGTTTACTCGCAATGATCCAGAGACTTTTTATAGACTGCTTGTCACTGAAAATTATGGATGTCGACTGTATGATGACTGAAATCACCAAACAGCCTTAAACAATCCCTAAATGGAACAAATGAAGAATGGAAGGTAGGGTCAAATAAAATGAAGGACCGTACAAGGAAAGAAAGAAAGGATTGAAGAACCAAATAAATGAAGGAAGGATTCAAGGAAGGACTGAACAAACTAAGGAAGAAAAGAAGGAATAAACGAACGAATTAATGAACAAAGGACCTAATGAAGGAAGGAACAAAAATATGAAAGAAAGAATGAGCGAACAAATGAAGGGAGGAAAGAAAGAAGGACCAAACCAATGAAGGAAGAATTCAAGGAAGGACTGAACAAACCAACCCAGGCTCATTCTGAGAACGCAGTCCTGAGTACGTTTCTGCAGGTCGTGTTTTGTTTTCGTGAATCCACGAGAGGCCGCTGCGGATGCGTTTTGAGATCTCAAATGTCTCTCGCGAGTGCCGTTCACACCTGCTGTTCTCGTGTAAACCCTGTTGGGCTGGCTGACTGAATGACTGACTGACCATCCATCGACTGACCCACCCTCCCCCTTCCCTAAACTCAACCAAAATTTTATTGATTGACCCACCCACACACTTCCCTAAACCCAATCAACAACTTTCAAAAAAGCAATCCAGAATAAAATAAAAGCCCTCGTCTCATATTCACCACATTTTCAGACTTTACCACATTCTTACCCTGTTATTTACTGGTTTATTTCATTATTTGGATTCTGTTTTTGTCTTACCTGCTTTCTGAAAGTACTCCTCGCCGGACTCGAACCCCGTCATCATGGTCAACTCCTCTTTGCGTCTTGAGGCCGCCAACGAACACGGTGAGCTAACAGGACAAACTGGTTGCCACGGAAAAGTTGTCCACACGAGGCGAGCGGTCGGCTGGTAAGCGCGAAAAGAAACGGCGTCACACTGCCTTGTAGCGTGAGTTGGAACAAACTAAGGAAGGAAGGAACGAACAAACGAATGAACAAAAGTACCTAATGTAGGAAGGAACAAAAATATGAACGAGTAAACGAAGGATGGAGGGAACAAACGAATGAAGGAATGAGAGAACAAACAAATAATTAAAGTAAGGTTAGGAAGAACGAACAAAAATAGGAAGATCCCTAAATACACCACATGTTGTTTGTGCAGGGATGTGTAAATGTAACATACTGTAAACGCATCAACTTTTCTACAGTGTAATACTCACTACTCTATAAAGTACTCTACTCACTACTTCTAAAAGGTCTACTTTTTTACTCATACTTTCAGTAATATTTACAACAGATACTTTTACTCTACTCACACTACATTTTTGGGCAAGTAATAGTACTTTTACTTGAGTATGATTTTTCAGTACTCTTTACACCACTGCCTATAGTGAAGTTCTTATAAATCTAATTCTCAATTCCTGGTGTGCACAGGGACAGTGAAAAGAAAAAGGTTTTGTATGAGAACACTGGCAATCAGGCAAAACAATTCATACCCTTGGAGGAACTGGGGGTCATCAGTAGCAAGACGGACATATGGGTACAGACACATGTGGGCAACCTCACCTGTAATTCAAGCAAAATTTTAGTCATCCTTAATTGCTCAGGTAAGATTACAGTCTAAGAGATCCATTAAAACTGCTATTTCCTTTTCTTTTGAAACTTCTATTATTTAAATAAAGGTTGTCCAAACACGGTCAAGTGTCCTGCATAGTTTAGTTCCAACCCCAATCAGACACAGAACTAGCTAATCAAGCTCTTGGGGAAACGTCCTTGCTGGTGTGTAAAGGCAAGTTGCAGCTAAACTCTGCAGGACTTTGGGTACACTGTAAAATATAATAAGTTGTACTTAGAAAAATTGAGGAAACTGATTGCCTCAAAATTTCTAAGTAAAGTAGTGTACTAATTTTAAGTGAGCATAACTTTAAAAAAGTTTGTAATTATAACTTTTTTAAGAAGTAAGCTTCCGTACCATTGACTCAAAATAATTAGTTGTGTTAACTTCTTATTAGTGTTCACATTACTAGGAAAATCAAGTAAGCTGAACTAAAACATTTAAATACACTGTTAAAAAAAATCCGTAAAATTTACGGAAAAATACCGGCAGCTGTGGTTGCCAGGAAGTACTAAATACAGAAGTTTTATAGAACTGTTTAAATTCACGGAAAATAACTGTATTTCATGAACTGATACAATGTTCATTTCACAAAAATGTAGCTTAGTGCACAAAAGTCATTAAATACATTAATGTATTCATGTAGCAAACAAATTTTTGCTCCATTAGTAACTCCACAGTTACATTTAAGCAAAAGAAGATGCAGCATAACATCAGATACTCTGAGTTCATCTTGGACTTGCACACAGACGCTACTATCCTCCACAATGGTGACACAAAAAATGTTTTTGTTAATTTGAAATCACCATGACTGAGGTCAGTGTCTGCTTAAGTTGGGCTCTTCAACTTCTCATTAAAACATTAATTTGTTATTGGTTGTTATAAATAATTGTGTTAAACACACTTTTTTTATAGCATGAAAAGCTAGAATAAAAAAAGAAAACTATAAGAATAAGTCTAATAAGAATAACTACAACATTAAAGCCACCCTCAACTGCTTGTTAACTCGTTCAGTATCTTGTTAGTTGTGTGTGAGAAATTAATAACATATATTAATGAAATCCATGATTGTTTATCAGGTTTAAATACACCATTCATAATGAGAAAGTTTGAACTATGGCAGTACTTAAAAACACACAGATATCTACAATTAGTCTTTGAATCTCAACAATGGTGACAAACAAAAAATAAATATTAAATAACAAACAACGCAGAACAATACAAAACAATCTACTGAAATACCCCTAAAACAAAATAAAATAAAGGCAAAGAAAGTAATTTTAAGAACATAAAGCTGCATAATTTATTAATGCTGCAAAGCATGCTGGGAGTTTTGCACTATGCTGGCACCCAGCATGCATTGCGGCATGAATGAATCATGGAGATTTTTCTTTTTAGCAACCATGGTTGAGGTTCATATCCTGATTCTTGATGTCTGTTTGTCTTATTGTGCTGCAGGAGTTTTCAAGGTTTTGTGCATGACACTCTGATTATTAATTTCTATTATTTACTTTCCGTTAATATATTTTTCAATAAATTTATGAACTAACTCACAAACTACTTGACACTACATCTGTAACTATTAATAATATTTAGTAAGTTTTTTCATGTCTTTTTTTTTGCTATATCCAATGAATTTCAGACATACAGTTACAACAGCTAGAGAAACATTAAAATAAAATTGTAACGGTTCAAAAGCCCAACTAAAGCAGCTTCTGATCTCCATGATGGTGAGGTCAAATGAAATATTTTCAATAAAAAAATATAAACCTCTGTTAATTATCAAACATTCTTGCAGATATGACAGAAATTAAGTCAAACTGTAATCAGTGAAGCTGACAATGCTGTTATTTAATGGAGTTGTTTAATCCTCTGTTTTAATTCAGTTGATTGTGCTCGTTAACAGCAGCTGTTCATCAGTGTCTAAATTCAGTCATTTGTGGTCATTCACTTTCTATAGTGGACTAAACTAATTGACTTATTTAGGGACTAGTGAATGAGGGTGTATGGTGAGATTTCAGACACTGATCACTTTCTCGAAAACAAAGGTTTGATCTATTAAAGTTATTTTCCGTATTTTGTACAGAAATGAGCTGTTAATTATTTAACAGATTTTTACTGTATATTGTACGGACTTGTACTGTAAAAATCACGGACATTTTTTACAGTGAAAGACAAAAACCAATACCTACACTTCTAAAACATTTTTATTGTCTAAATATTGTACAGTGTATCAAACAGACATCAATCAGGCATGACATCAATCACCTTAAACACTCTATACACATCTTTAAACATGCATTTATTATACAAATATTTTATAATATAATTTATTATATAATCATATATAAATATAATTTAATTAATATTAATATATTTTAATATATTAATATCTTTATGAATGCATACATTTTGAAAAACAAAGAATTGAAAAAGCTCACAGATTTATTATGTTTGTCTGATTATGCTTAAGTTTAAATTCTTCCACCTGCTTCCTCAGTTCCCTCATCACCGTTCTATACTTAAATGTTTTAGTTCAGCTTACTTGAGTACACTAATAAGAAGTTAACACAACTAATTATTTTGAGTCAATGGTACTGAAGTTTACTTTTTAAAAAAGTCGTAATTACAAACTTTTTAAAGTTATGCTCACCTAAAATTAGTACACTACTTAGAAATTTTAAGGCAATCGGTTTCCTCCATTTTTTTTAAGGTCAACTTATACATTTTACAGTGTATCATTAACATGCTTTTGACACATGATCACTCAGAAGTTGTAAATACATATTATTTTAATACAAGATTACTTGAATCTATTATGTTTAACAACTTAATGCGCTAAAAGTTGGGATCACTTGTTTAAATATAGTAAGGTGAACAAACTTGTTCAGAACAAGTAAACTGCACTTAATTTTATCAGTAAGAACTGCTAGTGCTTTTTACAGTGTACCTGTATAATTGTATAACCTCTATAATTGTATATTTTATGGGCCATTCTAGAATTGTGGGTATATTTGGCATCTCCAAAGCTATGTCTCTAGTCCTTCGAAGTCCACACAGGTTGAACAGAGCATTTTGAAATGAGACAATCTAGGCTACACTGAAAACAAATCCATAAAATAGCAGTTTTCCATATTTATCTGTTCCGTTTAATTTTAATTTTTTATTTTCCCCCATTTATTTATGCTTTTGAATTGCACTATGGGACCTTGGTCTTTCTTTCTACAGCTTTTAACAATGAAAAGTTGGAAAAATGTACTTTTATTAAAAATGTTTAATAGTTTCAAGTGGTATATTGGATGGGTTGGTGGTGTATATGATGATGACATAATGATATGTATTATGGTACAAAAAACTTGTAATAAACTGCCAGTACATTTTACATACTTATTTTTCTATTATTTCTTATACATCATGTTATTTTAGACTACTAAAATGTCAATAAAAGTCACAACAAATTTTTAGCATCAAAAGTCGACAGAGCAGAGATCAAGATCCCATAAGGCATTTCACAACTGTAAATAAACGGTAAACACAGAATATGGAAACTGTTATTTAAAATATATTTTTACAGTGTAACAAAGTATTCATACTGTAGGTGGGTAATATTGTCATATTGTTCATTTCACTATTTGTTCTGACATTGTTTAACTGTGAACAACTGAGGTCATTTTTTATTACCATTTACCAAACTAGAGAATAAACTGTGATAATCTGAGAAATATTGAAGGTGTCTGAATAATTTTTGGTCATTTATTGTGAGGATGATATATTGTTTGCTTTCCCTATCATGTACTCACTCTTAAGTTCTCAACAGTCAAATACTGTAAACCTAACATTGCCAGCATGGAAAGGTCAGCAGGAAACCTGTTTCTCAGTCTGGATGAACCAAAGGATAATAAAAGTGTTATATATGAGATCAGATGGAGGGAGAGAGGCTCTGAATGGCAGAATGTAAGATGCTTCAGAAATTCAGATATTTTTATGGCATGAAGTGAATGTGGTATTTTGCTAAATATATGATATGTTCTGAAATTGCAGGCAACATTTGAAACTAAGGAGAACACTTACAAAGGTAAGAGATCTTAAGCTGTTCGTTCAATTTATTCACAGGCTAAGGCATCTTATTACAATGATCTGTCCTTACTGCAAAAAGTCTTTAGTTACTTAAAGTGAGTAAATCAATTGCCTTAAAAGCAACAATTTGACTTCACAAAAATAATGTAAGTAAACCCATTGTAACTTGGAACTGTTACGTTGACTAAATTTTTATTAGAATGGTAATTGTACTCTATAAAATCTACAATTATAGCCTGTATTGAATTTAGAAGACACATTCTCTCTCAAATAAATAACTCATTGGATGAATTCAATTTAATTGAATAGTTTCCATCCAATAAATTAGTTTAGCACCATTTTTTTTACACAATTAAATGCAATTGAGTTGGTCTAAAATGATTTTATCAAATTAAAGTTTGACTACATTTGTATTTTTATTTAACTTAAAACTTAAAAACTTTAATATCATGTATGTCTATTATGTGTCGTACATTTCAAAGTATCTTCGTTTTATTTGAAGTTATCCTAAATGAAAAAAAAGAGACACGTTTAGCATATTTCATGAGTTACAGTTGATGGAGACTGATCTCAGAACTCATTTTAGGACGGTTATTGCTCACTGAGCACAGCAACAAACTGAATTTTTGCTAATTAATCTGCCAACACCCAAGGTGTTGGCAAGGTGGTAATCTCAAAACTTCAAGCATTACATGAAACACTTCAACTCTTCAAACTAAAGTGAAGATTAAACTCTACCAAGTCTTTCTGTTAACTTTAAACAGCTTTGCTTTTATTAAAGATTGTTATCAACATTTCCCTCTCTTAATTAAATCCCATGCAAAACATGCTGGGAATTACAAATCCCCTAACCAGGTAGCTGTACCAACACAATTCCTTCATGTTGTCCAACACAAAATGCTTAAGTTACCTTAATGGCTTTCAGATTTGGACATAAAACAAATAAATTTGTCAAATAAATTACAAGAATTGTGTTCTTGTACCCCCTCCCCAAACATAATACAATTAGCATAATTATAATAATTAAGTCAGCGTAACAGTTCCATGTTACAATGGATTTACTTACATTATTTTTGTAAAGTCAACTTGTTGCTTTTTAGGCAATTGGTTTACTCGCTTTAAGTAACTTAGCACTTTTTACAGTGCTTGTGTTTCTAATAAACACTCAAACCCCCAAAAATAATAAAAATACATAAAAATATGTGATTACCTACTCACCTTTTATTTGGTCCATACCTCTTTGTTTTGGTTTTTCCACACTGTAAAAGCGATGGACTTTTTAAACTCTGTCTCATAATTATTAAGTAAACAAACTATGTGCTTAATTATAAGTCAATGGTTTTACTGACTTTTAAAAGTAATAATAACTTGTTGCTTTTAAGGCAATGAGTTTACTCACTTTTTTAAAGTAAATAATCATTTTTACTGTGCAATTGAGCGAAAAAGAAGACACTTTGAAATCACTTATTTAGTCATTCTTGAATATTCTTCATATTTTCAAAAAGCAATATTTTCCTTTTAAATATTTGTATTAATACATTTTATTAATGATTTATTAATCATTTTTAAATAACTTTCATTAAATTATTAAAACAAAAAAAGTGTAATACTTTTTAACCTTTTGGCTTTGTCTTATCAATTGATGAGTGAAAAATAATTATTTATATAGCTTAATTTCTGTCCCCCCCCCCTGATTTTTATTGTAATGTAATAAAGTGCACCATTTGTAAAGCTGTTTTGGTACAACAATAATTGTGAAAAGCACTATACAAATAAACTTGAATTGACTTTAGTTGCGTTGAATCTATCACAAACCTGTCAAATACTGTGGAATTTTTCGCTGATGTATTACACTGTGCAGTTTTGGCATATTTAATATATACCAAAATCAAGTTTCTTTATGCACAAAAACTAAAGGTGAACAGTAAAATATAGAAAGAACTGTCACTGCAGAGATTTTTTTTCTTCAACAAAAATGAGTGTTTCTATTCAAAAATGATGGTTTCAGTCTTTAACAGTTTGACTGAACAGGAAATTCCCCTATTCATATCAAAGCTGATATTTATTGCATTATGCAGAGAAATTGTTACGTGCACTCTCAGAAATAATGGTTTAAAAGCTGGTACTGCTGGGACAGTACCATTTTAAAAGGTACATATTTTTACCTGAATTATCGGAACCCTACAAGTACATAAAAGTGATTAAAGTGTATTATTATCTAATAGTGTCATTTTAAAGTCATTTTTTGAGTGCAAACAGAAACTAAATTAATTTTAAAATCAAAAACTCTGTTTAGGTGCTAAACAGGGGTAAACAGTTGATTACTGCAACTGAGTGTTATTTGTTTTTGGGTGAACTAACTCATTATCTTAGAATAGCCAATGATTTATTTTTTTTAATATAGCATTGTTTTAGCTTGTTATACAGCAAAAGAGGAAAAAAGAGACCGATTGAAAAGCCTAATTTTATCTGGACGTACGATTTATAATCATTCTGTTTGAGTAAAATGCTATTAATTTATTATTTTTTGTAAACTACAGCTCACATTTTTTTTAAACTAAAAATGCATTTATTATTATTATTATTTTGCATACAGCAACTAAAAGGTGCCATGTTTGGGGCATGTATTATTCAGCAACAAATTTATTTAATTATTGAAAAGAAAATCTATTTAAGAATATTTTTTTCCTTTCAGAAAATAAAAATTAATTTCAAAATAACAAATGTTTAAAAAATGGTTCTACATCTTTGCAAGCTTACAAAAAAGCAAAGTGTATCCCTTATGGACTATATATTTTTTATCTTCTACTCTGCTGCATTTTAAAAGTGGTCATTGTTACTTTTTTTAATTTCCTGCTTTAAAAGTGCTGTATGTAAGTTGACTCTTCTAAAACATAAAAATGTAAGTTTGCAAATATTTAGAAAACATGCCAAGTGAACATTGTTTATCTGAAAAACAATGCTGAAGTCAGATGTTCTGCTTTGAAAATGTGTTTTCCGTGCCGGAACGCTGTCTTTGTTTATTTTTTTTTAACCTGGCCAAAGCCAGTTTAACCAATTATACTTCAGTACTCTGGGTTGCCTTGGTGGAAAACCATGTATTTCATTCATTCATTTTAGAAAGGCTCAAAAATCATGCGTCCGTAGCCGAAATGCAACCTCCGGTGAACAGTATCAGACTCTTAAATCAGAAAGATTCAGTTCCACATGAGGTTATTAATTAGGAAATAATATAAATATTACAATCGTAAACATTAGGTGAGCTGGTTACATTGTAACTGTGTGTACTAACAACACGCTTCATGAAGAGATACACAGTGATAAGCAATTTGGCGGTTTGCACCAGACGAAACACAACAGAAATTTTATTACAGCCATTCAGAAGCACAGAATATGCACTCACTCACGAAATGGTATGATTTATAATCTATTTAATACATATTAACCCTCTTTAACATTATAAAATGTAGATGCTGAATCACTCAACTTCAAGGTCTAAGGTGAACTATCTGCTGCTGCTTTTAGTAAATGGCAATAAATGTCATGTAAAATGGCATTCAAACTCACATTGTTAGCATTTAACACTGAATAAAGCACATGAGGTTTACCTGAGGTGATCATTGTCATCGTTTTCTGTTGTTCAGCTGTGAGAAATAGAAGCCTTTTCTAATATATTAACTCAAGGTGTTGGTTCGGACAAAAACTCCTTTTAATATGGAGAATATTCCTTCTATCGGGTGCCATTGCTTTTATTTAGAACACGATTTAAATCACTCGCTCCTGTCCTCAATCTGGCAACCTGTGTCTCCGTTTGTTTTGATCCAGGAGTGCAATACCTAGTTCAACCACTGGGTGTCAAACTTATACAATATACTGCACCTTTAACCTTTAACCTTTTTGTCTGCATACTGACAAAATACTTTGATATTTATTCCACTTTGCATTAGAAAATTCAATATGAGAAAACTTTTAACTTCTCATTTTAATTTTTGTTTGCTGCTTTTACTTTTTATATAATCATTTAAAGCTGTATGTTTTTGCCAAGTCGCATTTATTTGAGATAATAAAATTCTCATTATTTGCACTTTAGCATTCTTTTAGAGCTTTTGTTACCCTCCAATGATAAACCATTTAAATCATCTCACTTTTGGAAGATTGTGTCAAAAAAAAACTTTACAAAAAAAAAAAACTGATGAGAATGATTGTTTTTATAGATTTATACACACTACATCTACACAACCAGAGCGTCTACCAGATCCAGCTAAGACGGCAGGCCAAACTACAGTCACTTCAGTGTAATGACTCACATTCTTTGTGGAGCGACTGGAGCACACTGACGGATATTCCCTTAGGTTTGATTTCAGCTGTCAATTTCACAGTGCAAACCTTTTTTTTTAAAGCCTCTGGTTAACAAATGTAACACCTTTCTGCAGAAATCCACGTCCCACCTGTGATAAACTTGGAGGAAAAAGTATGGTCAAACGGTACCAGGGATATTAAAATCACCTGGGCAGTAAGTATAAAAGACGAAGTGTCTTTACAATCAAAAAAATATTTAAGCATAACAAATACAAGATGTATATATTTTGATTGCGTATAACATTTCCATCCATTTGGATTGCATACTTTTACATAATTGAACAAATAAACTTTATGTGATTGATATTTGTTGGTTAATCACAAATTAAACAAATAAGAACAATATTTAATAATGATAATATCAATACATCCAATGTGCTTTACTGTAAGTGCCTCTCATTAATTCATATATGGGCCCTTTTCACAAGACTGTTATGACGCGTTTGTCGGTCATCATAATCTTAAATCCTTGAAAGTTTTTAATATTTAGATTTTTAAAAAAACATATAAACATTTATATCTATTTATATATGTATTACATCATCTTTGTGTCAAATTACAAAAAATTCCACTTACAGTAAATTTGATGTTATTCTATATCAACATACAGTATACAACTGTGTATGTTACATTTTTGCACCTTAGACACCCACGCATTGGATTTTTCTAAACTAAAATGTTAATATGTTGTATTTTGAAACTACATAATATCAATGCATTGTACAATTTGGCTTTTTTTTTAACAAACATTCAAATGTTCAAACGTCACAACAAAAGCAGTGCATTGTTTAAGTAGGTTTCGTCTACATTCAAACACATTCATATGTTTTGAACTGCATAACAATTATGGATGCAACAAATATAGATTGCAACAAATCATGGTTTCATGGTTATCATGTCTAATGTAAATCTAAGCTTTAGGTAGGCCCTAAGTGTTTAACTGTTGTTATCATCTGCATTCATACGCTCTATGAAATAAAGGTACAGGAGCTGTCACTGGGGCAGTACCTTTTCAAAAGGTACATATTTGTACCTAAAGGGTCTATAATTGTACCTCAAAAGTGCATTTTAGGTATATTTGGACTCTTTGGGTACAAATATGTACCTTTTGAAAAGGTACTGCCCTAGTGACAGCTCCTGTACCCATAATCATTTTAATAATAATTCGTCTAGCATATCTTTTGTTGCACTGAAAGCCACGCACAACATCACTGCTACAGCATGAGATGTTTTCTACTGCATACGCCTGGAACGCTGCGAGCGCGTTGCTCCGCTTGCGAGCACACATTGGCGTATTTTACATTAGAAATAACAAACTTGCACGCGGAAAGGACGTGATATTGGAATGGCACGCCACTATAGTTAATTCAGTGTGCGTGTGTATTGGCCTCGGCGTACAAACTCGGAACTTTAAACTAACGCACAGGTGGCATAACTTTGCTTAATTGCAGCAGTTTTGTTCCATGCAACAGAAATGCGCAATTGAGAAGCATTTATGATTAATTAACCGTGACGAATTAAAGCGCAGTGAAATCGGCAAATCGTTGCATCCCTAAAAACGATATCAGTGCATTGTACAAAAGGCCTTTTCTACAAACATATCCAAATGTTTTCGGCTGCTCGCGCCACTCTGGTCAGGTTACTCACTCTCTGCGCAGCCTTCAACTGCAGCTCGTGCTGTATTGAACAGACGCACGTTACTTCATAATAGAGGCTGTTTTTCGACTGAACTTAATTTATTTCTGATGTCTTGGTCACACTAGTTGAAGGGCCAGGACAAATTGCCTCGGGGGCCGGGTTCGGCCCGCGGGCCGCCAATTGAATAGCCCTGGTCTATTGTATGTCAATTTAGCCCTAAGTAAACTAATCTCATAGTATTAAACTAATAGGATCTGGCTTTTTCTACCGCTGGATTTACAGTATTTATACCATATTCATATCTTTTAACTGAATCAATTAATTAGTATTCGATTTTAACAGATTTAGATTTATTCTAAGAAATCTGACAACATACATTTAAAAACAGATAACAAATGAAATCCAAGGGTTACAAACAGTTAATGATAAACCTCACTGTAATTCATTTTTAAGTGTATATACTGTAGAAAAATGTCTTTGATTTCAATGGTTTTAAACTAAATAAATGCTAAAGCTAGAAATTTCCTTAACATATGGGGAATAACTGTAAATTCATTTTCCCAGAATTGCATAACATAGTTTTTGTTGACATTGCTATGGTTCTTTTTTGTTTTTTCTCTCATGAAAATGCACATTAGAGTTTTATATTTATGACTGATGTTGATAAATAATGTTTATTGCATTGCATTAATTTTATATGTTACCGTGATGATGTTAGCTCTTGTCTTCTATATATTAATATTTTTCTCTGCCTGTGGGAACAGTTGCTTGTGATGAGCATTGGTTCATTATGATTTTTTTAATCCCCACATGCTTATGGTTGCATTTTTGCTGTGTAGATGTTAGTACTTCAAAACATTGCTGTATGATAAAAGAATAAACATACTAATAGTTATGAAATACAGTAATATACTGTAAAACCTAGAAATATTTTTTTTGTTCGTATTGATTTTTAACGATAAAATTTTAGCAACCACAGCTGCAGTTTTTTTTTTTTACCTTAAATTATTTTTTAGATTTTTTTAACAGTTTAGGTAACAGTAAGTATCCTTAATATATTGTAAATAACCGTAAACAGACTTTCCCAGAATTCTGTGCACGACACATCACTTTTTATTACATTCTCTCTGTAATTACTGAAATACAGTAATTTAGTATAAAATTGGGTGGCACGGTGGCTCAGTAGTTAGGACTGTTTCCTCACAGCAAGAAGGTCGCTGGTTTGAGTCCCGGCTGGGCCAGGAGGCATTTCTGTGTGGAGTTTGCATGTTCTCCCAGTGTTTACGTGGGTTTCCTCTGGGTGCTCCGGTTTCCCCCACAGTACAAAGACATGCATTATTGGTGAATTGGGTAAACTAAATTGGCCGGGGTGTATGAGTGTATGTGAATGAGTGTGAATGGGTGTTTTCCAGTACTGGGTTGCAGCTGGAAGGGCATCCGCTGCATAAAACATGCTGGAATAGTTGGTGGTTCATTCTGCTGTGACGACCGCTAAATAAGGAAGTAAAAAGAATGAATTGTACTGTAAAATTTTGAAATTTATTTTGCGCACTTTTTTATTTTTATTTATTTTTATTTATTTGCAAGGTATTTTTAACGGTTAAATTTTGTCAACCACAGCTGCCAGTTTTTTTACCATGAAATTTACTGATTTATTTTTTACAGTGTTGAAATTTGATATAAAAGATGCTCTAATGTAATTTTCTCCAGGCCACATCTGCAGAACAGACTGTCGGAGGTGTGACTTACAATATGAACCTCTCTGTTTGGTCTTGTGAAAAACCCAAGAAAATTCAACTCTCTGCTTTGAATCGAACACTTAACATCTCAGTAACCTATTCAGAGGCCAGGATTTCCATTATTGCAACTAACAAGGTTGGAAGATCAGCAGCACAGAACATCATCATTCCACCTGTGAAACATCGAAACGGTGAGGAGTTTATTATACTTGAGTGTTTTTACTTGGTGACTGTACTTAAGTGTTTTTTTTATGGGGGATTTGTAATTCAATACTAGTTACTGACTATATTGACTTAAGTTAATTTACGAAGAAGACATTGTAGTTTTTACAATTTTATGTAAACAAACAAAATTAGCTGGCAGTTATGTTTTATTTTCTTCAATATTAAGCCTATTAAATGTGGACAATCAAATGTGTTTTGCATTTGTTTCGAATAAAATGAGAACACTTGACAAGTCTTTCTGGATTCATGGTTTATAATTTTGGGTTTGAGTAAAACATACTTTTATTATCAGTAAAACTACTGATTACACTAGTTTCAAATTTACCATAAAAATGTTGTCGTTAAGAGCTGTTAAATAAAATAACTAAAAAGTCTCATGTTTCCAGATGTTTACGTTAATTTTTAGATGACAAAATACCAATGTTTTACCTTCTAAAAGGGTAAAAAAAAATGAACATAGGCTCATTCTGAAAATGTAGCCCTATGTATGTTTTTGGAGATTGTGAATTATGTAGCCTGAAGTACATATGGCTGGATTAAATTTTTTAAATGAACGCTTTGGGGCGGTATGACGCCGTTCCTTTTCGCGCTTACCAGCTGACTGCTTACACTGGGGCACAGTAGGTAGTGCTGTTGCCTCACAGCAAGAAGGTCACTGGTTCGAGCCTCGGCTGGGTCAGTTGGCATTTCTATGTGGAGTTTGCATGTTCTCCCCGTGTTTGCATGGGTTTCCTCTGGGTGCTCCAGTTTCCCCCACAGTCCAAAGATATGCGGTACAGGTGAATTGGGTAAGCTAAAATTGTTTGTAGTGTATGTGTGTGAATGAGAATGTATGGATGTTTCCCAGAGATGGGTTGTGGCTGGAAGGGCATCTGCTGCGTAAAACAAATGCTGGATAAGTTGGTGGTTCATTCCGCTGTGGCAAACCTGGATTAATAAAGGGACTAAGTCGAAAATGAATGAATGAAATAACAGGGTGAGAATGTAGCAATAACGTGGTAAAAATCAGACGAGGGCTTTTCTTTTTCTGAGATGCTTCTTAAATTTGTCGGTTGAGTTTTGGGAAAGAGGGAGGACATGTCAATTTGTGCTTTTTAGAATACTATTGGTTGGGTTTAGGGAAGGGGGAGGGTGGGTTTGTCAATCGGTCAGTCAGTCAGTCATTCAGCCATTCAGTCAGTCAAACAGTCAGACGACAGCAGCCTCTGGTGGATTTCCGTAAGGACAGCAGGCTCGAATGGCAATTGCAAGAGAAATTTGAGATCACAAATTTGAAAGAATATACAGCGGCCTCTTGTGGATTCACAAAAACAAAAACTGCAAAAAAAGTAGCTCCTAGGAAGAATTAGTCGTTCTTCAGAAATGTATATAGAGGTACGTTTTCAGAATGGGTTGAAAAAATGACAAATTTGGCAGATCAAGTCTGATCAAGCTTGATTCGTTGTCAATCACAACGTATAAAAACAGTTACTAGGACCAACAAACATTTTCTGAAGAAACAATATTTTTTATTTAATATTTGTAAGGAATGCTACAGAGTGTAAAGACCTTCATAACACAAAACAAATATTAACTTTTTACTCAAACCCATTTCTAATTCAATAAATCCAGAGAAACTTAGAGTTTTCAAGTGGTTTCTACTCATTGTTCTGTAGCTGTTTATCCATTAGCTGCTCACACAATGTCATGCTGAAGATTCTGTTAAATTAGTTATAAAACATACTTACTGATTTTACTAGTAGTTAATACATTACATTAATATATATTGACTATACCTTATACTGTACTGTTACTGAAAATATGAACTATACTTTTTTTGTTATTGTTGATTGTTCTTGAAAGATGCTTTTGACCTTTTCAGCTGCATTTATTATTTTCCCCTTTTTAATGTCGTCAAATTACTTTCAAGATACAAACTTAAAATTCAAACTCAAGATTTCTTACTTTCAGATTCAAAATGATGGTTTAATGATTTGAATACATTTCTCTATCATTTTTAATTTTAATATTTACTAACCTACTTTTACTTTTAAGTAATTTTAACGTTCCTTTAATTATATTTGAGGGTGTCCGCTGGGTCTTAAAATGTCTTAAATTTCAAAACCTAAATTTTAGGCCTTACAAAGTCTTAAATACACTTAAATAAAGTCTTAGGGAAAAACCCTAAATACAAGTACATGATTCATAATGATAATACCAGGCCATTAGAATTTTCCTAAATACGTCATTTTTCTAAACTGACTTTCCCAGAATTCCCTGCTTGACATTTCACATCTATGTTTTTTTTGTTCAGCTTACCATGTTTTTTATCTTTAGCTTTTTATCAAATGAATTGAGTTTTGTTATGGTTTCAACCAAGTTTTTCTGCATAAATCTGACAACCAAAGCTGCCAGTTGATTTTTTTTTCACTGTAAAATATACAGATATATATATGTATATATATATTAATCAATTAAAATCAATTAATTAACGCTCCTTTAATTATATTTAAGTGTGTCCACTGGGTCTTACAACATCTTAAAATGTCTAACATTTCAAAACCTAAATTTTAGGCCTTAAAAAGTCTTAAATACACTGACGTATTGTGTTGTACTGTATGTCTTAAATCTTTTTAAACAGGTCTTAATTTTGCTTTGTCCAAGTAAAGCTACACATTTTGGGCCGGCATCCATCCAATGACCAGCAATAAAACCTTATTTTTTTATTTTTAAGTATTTTATTGCAAAGAGATACAATTCGCAAACAGCTGTCAGACATTTTACAGCAATTTCCCCAAATTAAATTCCTTAATCACAGGGAAAAAAACCCCTAAAAACAAGTACATGATTCATTATGATAATACCAGGCCATTAGAATTTTTTTTTAACTCTGTATAAGTATCAAATTTCATTCTAAATGGTCTTAAAAAGTCTAAAAATTTGACCTGCAGAAACCCTAATTTTTCAGCCAGGTATACGTAGTTGTACATTTAATTGAGTAACAGATTCACCCAGTATCGTGTTTAAAATGTTGCAGGCATAAGGTCTGGTGTAAATTCATAAATTACTTATATTAAAAAAAATAAAACCCCTGAAAACACACTGAAAATAAATATATGGTGAATAACCGTAAACTTACTTTCCCAGAATTCCCTGCATGACATTTCACATTTATGCTGTTTTGTTCACCTTACCATTGTTTTTTTTAATCTTTTGCTTTTTATCAAATTAATTGAGTTTTGTTATGGTTTCAACCAAGTTTTTCTGCATAAATCTGACAATCAAAGCTGCCAGTTGATTTTTTTACTGTAAAATGTACAGCTTTATTTTTACAGTGTAGAAATTTGATTTGAAAGATGCTCAAATGTAAAATGCAAATGCAAACTCGTATAATTTCGTTGATCTACAATTTTCAGAATGTGTCACTTTCACAAATATCACCAAGGCTAGGAAATACTGTTCAGAATGGTACAAGTTTGAAGACGTTGAGATCCCACCAAGCAGAGTAAAAAAATCCAGAAATAAAAGGTTCGAGGACATTAAAAAAGGTGAATACTGGACTCATTTATTCAGTGCAGAACACTATTTTACACCTGTCAGATTAGCATGATTTTGTATGCTAACGTGTGTCTCTTGTATTAATTACAGAAGTGGAGAAGTTTGTGCGTCATTATTACATTCTTCACATTTTTGACAAGAAGCATCAAACTGCCAAGATGTGTCCTTTTTACTCAGAAGAAGGAGGTACTACACAAGTTTAATTATATCAAACAGTGTTCTTTATTTATTAAAAGATTAAGTACTTGATAAGAAAATATGAATGTGAATAATGTGGAAAATTACAATAGGAAATATCCATCAATAGATATAGACTGACAAACGTCTTGTCGTTAATATCAGTTGTAAGTGCAACAAATAATAACTTGACTTCTAGTTAATCCTTTGGAAAAGTGAGTCATTTTATCTTTTATCACAATATTAATTCTTTTTTCAGTGCACCATGACTTTATATCGTATACTGTACTTTATTTCTGTTATGTGACAAGACTTTTGTCTCAGCAAAGGCAGACCTTACTGTCCTATTTAAATAATTTAAAATCAAGGCATGATCATATTGTCACATCCCCGGCTCGTTCCTGCTCACCCAATCAGCGTTCTCCTTTACAAACCACCTCCATCCAATCCTGTGAACTCTCACCAGCCTTCTAATGACTTGCACCTATTCCCCATCACCAAAGGACACTATGAAGACCCACCTTCTCCTCTCAGTCGTCGGCTGGTATTGAAGTCGGATGGTTGTCTTCATCGTCACTCCTTCGTCTTCTCTTCTTCTTCCATGAATATACCTTATGCATCTTTGAGTCCTTCATGCTGATCAAGGGAAATGATAAGTCTTATCTGATGTTTACAAGAAGATCTGCTATCACGCAGATGAACTTTGTGCCTGTATACTCCTCAACGGATGTTCATTTACATCCTTTATGATCCTTCTCACCGATCTAGAGGAATGCTCACACTTGTGTAGTGTTCACCAGAAGATCAGCGATCTCTACTAAATGAACTGTCTACAGTATATACTCACCTGCTGATGTTCCAGCGAGCAAACTACATGTGAGATCGATAACATCTGATGTTGACACTTACTGTGCTGTTTAAAAAGATTGCCACAGAACTTCTATCATCCCTCTGATTCCCCACTTTGATTAGTGACTTTGTTTTGAATAAAACTGTGAAAAGAACCATCTCTGTCTTGTCTACCAGCATGACACATTTTATTTTGGTAAAATAACTGTAATCTAGAGGACTTTGCCTTCATTTAAGCCACTTCTGCTACCAAACGATCAACTAGAAGTCAAGGTATTTGTTCCTAAAACTTGGATAGGCGACAAGATTTGTCAGGTAGCATTTAGTTTATTCAATTCTTTAGCCAATTACTGATATGGCTCAGATTTGGTTTATGTAATTTGTACACAAGTCAAACTACTTAAATAAATAAACAATTTAAAATATTTATATTTAAATACGATATTTAAATGCGCTGACATCTGTAATTGTGTGTATGTATGTATATATATATATATATATATATATATATATATAAATATATATATATATATATATATATATATATATATTTATTTATTTATTTTTTATTCAAAATGTACTTTTAAAATTTGAAGCACAATAAATGAAGAGGGTTTCTCTCAACCCCCCCCACTTTTAACACTATTTAAAGTACCAATTCTTGAGTTGCTTATTATTGCCAATTGTGGCTCAGTGGTCATCACTGTTGCCTCACAGCGAGAAGGTCACTGGTTTGATTTTTGAGTGTTTTTGAGTGAATAAATAAGCAGTAAATTTTGAGACAAAACTCACAGTTAGTGCTTTGTTAATGTCAAGAATTGTATTTTAAAATAAAGTTTGACCCTAATTTTCAATATGGTGTGTCTGCATTTGTTTCAGCACCTATTAAAGGTCCAGGCGGTTTAAATACTACTAATTTGACGCATGAATCAGTGGTGCTGAACTGGCGTCATATTCCTGTGGCTGAGCAGCGAGGAAATCTAAAGCATTATATCATCTGGATATCTGGACATGGAAACACAAGTAAAGCAAAAGTTTATTCTGACTTAATTTTTAACACTCTCTTTGTACAGTAAGAACTCTACTAACCCCTCTTTTTTACTGCCACGATTATAACTAAACATAAAGAAAAAGACCTTTCCCTGATTTTGAAAGCTTTTAGTTTTTTCAAAAGGATGGGACGTTTGATTCCACATGCTCTTCTCTCTTTAATGGAGTCTGAGCTTAGTTTTTTACTTCAGGTGGAACATAAAATTCAAGTAAAGCAATGGCAGTTGTGGTTGTGCAGTTTAACAAAGTGACTTTATTTGACATTTTAGTAGTTTGAAACACTATACTGTGTAAGAAATAAGTCAGTAAAGAAAAAGTACTGGTTTATTACAAGGAGTTTATACCGTAATTTACAAAACCAACCCAGACAATATATTACTTAAAACGATTCAGAATGTCAATAAAAGTCACTTTATCAAACATCATCACAAAATATGGAACAATATTCATTTATCTTTGACATAAACTAATTATAAACAATACTTGTACAGTATTTATTAATCATAGTTCCATCTTTATTAATGCATTATTAACATCCAAAATAAACTAACAATGAACAGTATTTTCATTAACTAACATTAACTAACTTCTCTGCTTCTCAAATCTCTGCTCTGTCCACTTTTGATGTTGAAAATTCAACTCTATTCTGTTTAACAAAATGACTTTTATTGACATTTTAGCAGTTTGAAATAATATAATGTGAGAATTAACATATAGAGAAATACGTCTGTAAAATAACATAAAATGTACTGCCATTTTATTACGAGGTTGTTGTACCATACAACACCAACCCTGGCAATATATCACTTCAAACTATAAAATATGCTCATAAAAGTCACTTTTTCAAACTTTTTAAGATTAAAAATGGTTGGGAGAAAGATATCAAGGTCCTATAATGCTATTCAAACGCATAGATACATGGGGAAAAATAAAATAAAAACATGAATCACAAAGTACACAAACTTCCAGTTCATAGTGATTTTGTACAGTGTAGTTGAGCTTCACTGTTAAAAAAGAAAACAAAAAAAGAAGTCTTTCTGTTCCTCTGTCGGGTTACATTGGTGCCGTGACCTATATGGGAGTGAGGTTTAAGAGGGTGAGTGGTGCTCTAGAGACAGATGCTAGAGGTCATAATGACCTTTAGCCTCCTTGATAGAGCAACTGACTCCCATGCGGAAGGACCAGCGGGGTTACATTTACATAATTTTAACTTCATTTTCAATATTTTAGAATATCAGTCATATGTTAATAATATTTTTGGTTTGATTCTTTAATGGTTAATGATTGATTCTGAACTTTTATGTTGCTTATAATTTTGACTGTACACCTGTATTCACATAATTGTGACTGTATTGACAAAATATGACAACATTTATACTGTGTTTGCTGTATTTTTTGTACTTTATTCTCAAAATATTAGCATTTTATATTGATTTAATTATTTTCAAAATGTTTTCAAAAACTTTTTCAAAAACTATTCTTAAAATCTCACTACTTAAATGTACTGGCATTTTATTACAAGGTTGTTGTACCACGACACACACGACACCAACCCTAACAATATATCACTTTAAACTACTAAATATGCTCATAAAAGTCACCTTTTTAAACTTTTCAAGGTTAAACATAGTTGGGAGAAAGATCAAGGTCCTACAATGCAATTCAAAGTCATATATGCATGGGGACAAATAAAATAAAAACATGAATCACAAAATACAGAAACTTCCAATTCATAGATATTTTGTAGAGTGTAGTTGAGCTTCACTGTTAAAAAAAGGAAGCAAATAAATAAAAGAAGTCTTTCTGTTCCTCTTCCTTCAGCGCTCCATGAAGTCCCAGCAAATAAAACCAGCTTCCTGATAAAGAACCTCCACCCAGGGACCTCTTACACCATTTCTATAGCTGGAGCTACAATTGCTGGAAAAGGGCCAAACATGACAGTCAACATTGAAACACACTCAAGAGAAAAAGGTACCGAAACACAGTCATTTGAAAAGGAGAAAATGTCGCGGCAGAACTGAAAGATTTAAATGAACAATGGAATAACACAAAGAGAATGTACTGCCAACAGCAAATGTTCTGCCCTTTCCATTCAGGCTTATCGTGGCAGGACAAGACCATCCTGAGCGTCTGTGTGGTTGCCCTCTTGTGTACTTTAATCTGTTCTTTTGCTGCCAGGAGGTGAGATTACTGTAACCCAGATGTACTGAATGACAGCCAACGTGCTTTACTGTGTATGAACAGTAGCTTGATTGGCAGAGCACATGGAGATGATTAAATCAAGGTTGCGGGTTTGATTGTCAGGGATTCTGAGTTACAAATGAGTTCATTCTTAAAATATTACATTATGAATCATACGTTGCTATACTGTATGACTTTGTTCTTGTAACTTTCACTGTCTTCTCAAAATTTCAGAACTTTATTCTCGTAATATAAATCACTCTCTTGAGGATTTTGCAGGTGCATTGGTTCATGAGATCGAAAACAGGAATATTTTGCAAGTTTTTGGTGTATTTTTAAAGGCATCACAAAATCTGTATAGGCTGCCAATACAAACACATTAGAAATTACATGTAAGTTATACTATGACTTTATATTTACTCGCTTCGTTCATGCGTCAAATTGACTTCAAAATAGATGTGCACTTGTGTCATGGCCCTGGCTTCTGTCTGCAAGGAGACTCTAGCATCGTTGCTAACATGGATTTTATTGAGAGATTAGCTGTTTTGTGTGCTTTAGGGAGGCTGAAAAACAGCGTAGATTCGTTTGGCACTGTTTCTGAGTCCACTAGATTCTTTCAGAGGTGCACCCGTCTCTGCGAGTTCATCAACTCATCAACTATACATTGATGATGGAAGCTTTCAGCTCTGCTTCTGAATGAGTCAAGGCCAGTTTGATGAACTGTTGTCCGGTGTCGTCAGGAGGATTTCCCCTCAAGACACCAACCACAGGAGCTAGGTCACAATCACGCCCAAACTAGAGCAAGCACCTGATTGGTTCAAACGGCATGAATATCCGCTAAAGTTGAGCAAATCATGCAGGATGTCTATTCATTCTTTGCATTGACTTAACATGTAAATCACTCGTGCTTAATGCTTCACCTGTGTCTGGTGTGAATGCATCATTATAGCCTACCTATTAAATTAGTTTTCTCAAATTCTCAATTTATTTTTTTTATGTAACCCAGCCGGTCCTACGTTACCCAACCTGCTCCAAGCTGGTATCAAACCAGTGAGCTTTTGCATGGGAGTCGGTTGCTCTACCAAGTAGGCTAAAGGCCATGCCAGTCGCCGGTTTGATACCAGCTCGGAGCGGGTTAGGTGGCGTAGGACCATCGGGGTTACATTGGTGCCGTGACCCGGATAGGAGTGAGGTTTAAAGGGCCACGAAACCCCCCTGGCTCCGCTGGGTGTTTTCATACCTACAGTCTGGAAAAGCTCAGGAAAGTGGGTGTGTCCAGCTCTGTTTAGGAGGGAGTGTAAGGGGAGGGAATGAGGGAAGGTTTTGCATAAAGATGGGAGTTTCCATTTGTGCACGTGCTCATTTTCAAATAAGCGACGCACACACACAGACGCAGGGGGAGAAAGAAGTGACTGTGTGAAGTGACATCAGTAATCTAATTATTAGCCAAATTATTAATTTGTTGACCTTAGTGGCAGTTTGACACTTATACTTTAATCCAGGAACATTTCCTGCATGTCCCCCGTGACAAACGAGGTGTGAGAAACTATTAAGAGTGTTGTCTTAATGGAGTGTTTGATACCACACGGCGTAAGGGAGAAATAAAAACCCTCCGCAGACTATCCGGTCACAAAATGCGGTGTAAATTCTACACAAGCAAATTGTTTGACTGCAGTGTTTACACTCGGAGAGCAGAATTTACAGCGGATCTTTCAGTCTTTAATACTGTACAGATATTAACGTACTGCAAACTCGGTAACAGTTAATCATTTTGACAAAGGTCTGTCTTTAAACACTGACAGAGTTACGAACTCTACGAGCTACTATCTAACTACGAACTAACTTTGCCATCTGAATAAACAAGCAAAGAGCACTGATGGCTTACCATATCTTTAGACCAGGACAATCCACATGAACTGGAGCGGCGTCTGTTTTAAACCATTTCCAGATGCAGAAAGCTCTCGGGTGAAAAAATAAAGTTTCTTACTGACGCATTTCTGCTGCACGCGCATGTGTGTCCAGTTGTGCTCTTATAGCGGGAAATGGAGACTAAACATGCAGCACATAAACACTGCGTCTCCTTCCACTTGTTTTGGAAGCACAACGTGGCGTCCCTGCCGTCTGGACACTGCAACATGTACACACACAGTCTTCGAAGCTCTCGTGCATATTAATGAGTTGCGCCGCATGCACAATAGAGAGCGCTGATTGGCTTAAACAAAGGCTATCTCATGAATTAATGCCAGACACTCAGAGACGTCAGTGTGTTCTGGCCGGGGCAAGCGTCCACTGTGCTCACTGGAGGATATGCATAGATCTCATAGGCGTGACGCAGCCTCAAAAATTTGTTTCAAACCGGAAGAACGAATTTGCTCGAAATAACGCAAAAACAACCAATTTTAACCTTTTTAGTCCATTATATGTGTCCTAATAGTGTTTATAGCAGCATGGGACTCATATATGACTGTCAACAGCTCAAAAAATGTGTTTTGGTGTTTTGTGGCCCTTAAGGGGGTGAGTGTAGCACAGGCCAGCTAGTGAAGTGCTGTGCAGGTAAACTTCACTCCTCTGACCCAAAAGGTGCTCTAGAGGCCATAAGCTTTAGCCTCCTTGGTAGAGTAACCAATTGCCATGCGGAAGTTTGCTGGTTCGACAGTAGCTTGAATTGGGTTGGGTGGCGTAGGACCAGCAGGGTTACATTTACATAATTTTGACTTTATTTCAATATTTTACAATATCAGTCATATGTTAATAATATTTTTGGTTTGATTCTTTAATGATTGATTCTGAACTTTTATGCTGCCCATAATTTTCACTGTACACCTGTATTCACATAATTTTGACTGTATTGACAAAATATGACAACTATTATCCTGTATTTGCCATATTTTTTGTACTTTTTACCATTTTACATTGATTTAATATTATTTTTAAAATTGTTTTCAAAAACCATTCTTAAAATCTCACTACTTTAATCCAGAAAATATTTTAGCAATAATAGTGATTTTATCAATAAAACATTTAAAAGCCACATGAGATTTTTTTACTAATGAGGTGATAATGGTGCAGAAAGTTTTAAACTATTAATAGAGACGCTGCTGCTATTAATCTCTTTCTCACTCAATAATAGTACAAATAATTGCATTAATCTGTTATGAATGGTTCAAACCACCACTTCTAGCTTAAAATTATGTTTTACAAAATAGGACAACCATAGTATTAGTGTCATAATTGACCCCAGTCGATTGAATTCATTCATCTCTCATCAATTATTTCTTACATGTATATATAGAATTACATCAACTATACAGTAAGGTCTGTTCAATCTGTCATAATATGTTAAATTTCATAACTGTCTCTTTGCTTTGCAGATTTAGACGTAAATTGTATCCTGTTGTACCGATTCCTGTGGTTGATACGGCAGAATTCATATATCCTCAAGAACAGGTTAGCAACCCATCTGAGGAATTCAAATCTTTTTCCCATATATCAAACGAAATGTTTTAAAGAGCCCCTATAATGGGTTTTTGAAAATGAGCTTGCATGCAGTGTGTAACACAGCTCTAAGTGAAGTGAAATGTCCAGCTAAGGCTTAAATCTGAAAGTGCACAGTGTTTAAAACTATTGATTCATCTATAAAAGAGTCGACTCTTTAGCCATTTCGGCGTGACGTGAACACGAAACATAAGCCTCGCCCATTTGTGCACACGCAGCCCTGGGAAATTCGAAAGCCCCAACCCCACCCACAAACAACATCAGTGAGCAAAGGTTGCCAGATTGGGTGGTTTTGAATTTGATTGTGCAGGTAAAAACCTTTGGTAACGCTTTATTTCGATGGCCCATTTGAGTATTAATGGACAGTCTACTTCAGTGGTTCTTAAGCTTTTTTCACCGAGTACCACCTCAGAAAAAAACTTGTCTCTCCAAGTACCACCATAATAACCGGTATTGAAGTACAGTAGCATAGTAGGTCTAATTAAGCAGCTACAGCACTGCACAGTTCAAAAACAAGGCTGATTAATTCTTCTAATGAAGAATCTTTATTATTACCAGCCACTTAAATAAAAGGTTTAGCCTATTAAATTCAATTTACTGATCACATCGGTGTTATCATATGCGTCAAGGTTTAGAAGTGTGTTCATTTTTTTACTTTAATTATTCAGAGATTTCTCCACTTACCACTAGAAGGAAGCTTGTGTATCACTAGTGGTACGTGTACCACAGTTTGAGAACCACTGGTCTACTTAATATTTGTTAATACTGACATTCAACATACATTTAACTGACTATAAGAAACTTTGCAAGTACATGTCAACTTACACAAACCCTACCCCTAACCCCAACCCTAACTTCAACCTAACAGTCTACTTTTAATCCAATGAGAATTAGTTGCAATGTGACTTAAATTCAACAAACGGGCCATCGAAATAAAGTGGGACCAAACCTTTTGGATAGGGTTTGGACTGGAATCAGTCAGCTACATCTGGCAACACAGAGAAGAGCACTGTACTCGGCTGGGTATTATTGGAAGTGTGCAGATAAACCAGAGATGAGACTGTGAAGAGTCAGTTGTTGAGGTTTATTTCTGCAGAAATGCCTCAGCATTATAGTCCAGCCTTGTGCTGTGTTCTCTCTGAGGAGTGCTTCTGAAATCTACACACTTACAACGGAGGATTCGTTGGCCGTTTGTTAAAGAAAGCATCAGAAAAGATGTATGCAGGGGCGGACTGGCCATAGGGAGCACCGGGACATTTCCCGGTGGCCTGACGGTAAATCTGGCCTGCTATCTAACAAGTGTTGAGTAAGTGCGATTAAAACGGTTGCCTCTTTGTTTTCTCTAGCTTGTAAATGATGCATTTAATTGTGTTTTGTTACTTGTAACCGCTTGTAGTGTATCTGGTTAACTTGTATTCTCATATTGCATCTAAAAGCACGTTGTAAACGTGACGCGTGACGCTTTGTTTACAGATTAAAATGCGTTTGTGAGCTCGTGTTCCTCTGTTTGTCGTTGCTATGGCTACATCAGCTCTCCTACACACGTGCGGCGGTCCTGTTTCATAATGGTTCAGCTTTTGCACTAATACTGAATGTGGGTCACTGTTTTTACTTCTGGTTAAGAATAGAGTAATATGCTGGGAGACCGGGGGTTAGTTTTGGGGGTGAGGTGTCTGAAATGCGGGCGACTCCCGGGAAAACGAATGTTGGCAGATACGCTCATGCACACACTTTGACTACTTCAATATTAATAAGTCGTGGTGGGCATTCTCTCGCGCTGAATGATGTCGACCAATCACAACAGACTGGGTTATTGGTCCAATCAGCGCAGTTTAGCATCGCGCTAAGAAAGGGGTTTTGGAACAAATGAATCGCTGATAGATTTATATGGTAGTAGGTAAAAATAAATGCAAATTATAAGGCAATGAAAGTGTTTTTTGACCATGCATGCATGCATATTAGCCTGCTGTTGGAGACCCCAAAACCAAAATATGACCCTTTTTTTCAATGTATAATAGGGGCTCTTTAAAAAGGCAAGACTGCTTACACTGCACATTTAAAATGACCCAATTTTAACAGAAAGAAAATGTGCGGCCAAAATGCCAACCACAACATGTCACATCAGCGCATTATTTGCATGTCACATCATTTGCAGTGATGGAACTTTAACAGTAGTTAACAGAAAGAGTAAAACTATGCAAAATCATTTCATAGAATTTCACTGACTACCAGAAATGCCACAATTGTACTACTAAAGAAAATGAAACCAAATAAAAGGTGAAGACACACTTGAGAAAAAATTTGAGAAAACTTTGAGGCTGTACCAATCTAATGAAAGAGTGTTTTACCAAATAACTAAGGCACTTGTGCTAGTAGGAATTGTACAGGCATTGAATGACTTAATAACACTGCTCTCCTGTGATCTTTCTCTATTTTAATCCACCCTCTTTCATACTTCATTGTATGTGGTGGGTTTCTTAAGGAAACAGTTCACATAAAAATGAAGATCTACTCACGATTTACCTACCCTCAAGTGGTTCCAAACCTATATGAGTTTCTTTTTTCTGCTGAACAGAAAAGAAGATATTTTAGGGAGTACTCACACAAGGCAGGGTTTGTTTTGAAGGTGTGATTGTCCCTCTTCCCCTCTCCCCCTCGGCCCGCTCTCACATTGCATTTTTTGCCTTACGTCATTGGCGATGCAACTGTTTAGTTTAACAGAAGTGCTCTCGATCCGTTCAGTGAAGATTGCTTTAGTTTTATTGTTTTTGTATTATTTAAAGTCGTTTGTCATGCGATGACACACAGTCAAATTTTTTTTCAACAGATTGACCACTTTTGACGCTCATAAATGTTCATAAAGTCCTTATGGGGGGTTTGTATCTTTAATACACTATGACAGTTCGCATTCATTAAAAAGTAAGAATGATTAATAAATCCATCTGAAACAGTCCCTTAAAATTGACATCGCGTCTTCAGTTTCTCACTCAGGCACGCTTTGCACTCATGCTACAAGCATACTGCACCAATGCCCTATTGAACCGTGCTCTGGCACACCTCTTCCAACCGGACCAGGGCCAGCCAGCTGAACCACAGCTGGGCCCAATTCGGAGCACTCACACTTGTCAAACAAACCGGGAAATGGGGCTTAAATGTGCCTGGGCATGTTTCGAAGAGCCTAGTGTGAGTACACCCTTAAAGGGCCATGAAACACCAAAACACATTTTTTGAGCTGTTGACAGTCATATATGTGTCCCACGCTGCTATAAACACTATTATGACACATATAATTGACTAAAAAGTGAAAATTGGTTGTTTTTGCGTTATTTCGAGCAAATTCGTTCTTCCGGTTTGAAACGAATTTTTGAAGCTGCGTCACGCCGATGAGATCCACGCGTGTATTTCAGCGTGGAGAGTGGACACCTGTCCCGGCCAGAACGTTCTGACGTCTCTGAGGGTACGGTATTAATTCATGAGAAAGACTTGGTTCAAACCAACCAGAGCGCTCTATTGTGTAAGCGGCGCAGCTTCATTAATATCCATGATCGCTTGGAAGACTGTACCTTACAGCAGTTGCGGAAGACGCATCAAGCGCGAGTGATTTACGTGCTAAGTCAATTCAAAGGCGCGAATAGGCATCCTGCAACGCGATACGCGCGAATGGCGCCGCGCATTTGACGCGCTTAATGCCGCAATTCTCGTGAATCACTTCAGTTTGAAAAGGAAATGAAAATGAGCTTCAGCGGACGTTCGCGCCACGTTAACCAATCAGGAGCTTGCTCTTGTGGGGGTGTGATTATGACGTAGCGCCTGTTGTTATTGTCCTGAGGGAAAACTCGGCTCGTTTCAGTCAGAAGCACCGCTGAAAGCTTCCATCATCCAGGTACAGTTTCTGGAGGAGTTTATGAGCTCACAGAGCTGGTGCACCTCTGAAATAATCTAATGGACTATCAGCCTTCATCAGTAGACTATTAGTGGAATATCAGCCTTCATAAAGCACATAAAACAGTTATTCTCTCTATAAAACACCTGTTAGCCAATTAGCAATAAAGCTACAGTCACCAAGCCATAGACAGAAGCCCTGCCCATCACGCCAATCCGAAAATAAAGAGAAAGTGCCGTTAAAGTCAACAAATTAATAATTTGGCAAATAATTTGATTACTGATGTCCATGTATACACAGTCTGTGTGAAAATGAGCGCGTGCACAAATGGAAACTCCCATTTTTATGCAAAACCTTCCCTCTTTCCCCTTCCCCGACACTTCTACCTAAACAGAGCTGGACACGCCCACTTTACTGAGCTTTTCCAAACTAGAGGTGTGAAACACCACGCTGAGACTGGGGGGTTTCGTGGCCCTTTAAAGATTGCTGAAAACCTGTAACCATTGGCAGCCATAGTCAAAAGAAGAAATTCTATGAAAGTCAACGGTTTCCAACAGCTTAAAAATATCTTTGTAATATGGTTTAAAACTTATGGTTCAGGGGAAGAAGGAAAACAGCAACAATGGATTTGCTCTTCAGTGTTTGGACTTTCAGCAGTGAAAAGTGAAAAACTTCAACTCTTAAAACTGGACTGAATCAGTTTCAATTAGCTAGAACTTCTATGTTAAGCTGCTTTGACACAGTCTACATTGTAAAAGCGCTATAGAAATAAAGATGAATTGAATTCAGCAACAACTACCCACAACCCCAGAACCAATAGTTGCGACAAATCAGATGCCTCAATCAGTGCGACAACGAATCACCGCACGGAAATGTCGAAACAGCTTTTTATCTTGTTTTTTTATTAAGGTATGTTGTGAGCAAAATTAACGCTACAGATTGTTTATATTTGCTGTGAGGTATTATTTCAGAACTCAAGTTAATGAATGTGTCATGGACGGATGACTTCAAACTCTGGATGCCTTTTTTTTGTGTGTCCATGTTTGGGGTATCTAGATTGTCATCCAGTCTGAGGGCGCTTTCACACCTGTTTTGTACCGAAACAGGGATTCAAATTGTTACAATGTTGTACTTTGTTATTGGTGCTGTTTGCTTTCACAGTGCAAAGTTTCTAAACGGACCAAAATAGCTAAAACAAATAAGGTGCGAGTAAACTCTCCTCGCATTGGTCAAAGTTTCACAGTTTATTTTGCAGAGTCCTGCTCAGCTGTCATGCATCCTTATTTTAGTTCATGGCAATAAAACATTATAAGCGGAAAGCTGCGCTTTAATTTTGAATGGTGACACCCACAGACATCGTCACCAAGTAAAATCAGAGGTAGGACTTTCTCATACCCTTGGCTAGAATTATGCATTTTGTGGAGTTTATGCATAAACAAATTTCAAAAAAAAGTTTTTTGCTTATGATTGCTAGCAGCTGACCTGCATTATCCAATTAACAACGCACCAATCAGACGATTCCTAAGTTATAAATACCCTTAGTTACGTATCACAGCTATCTTCGCTTTGAAGGATCCCCCCTTCCACCCCTATTTCTCCTCCTTTCTAGACGGGTGGCACGGCGGCCCAGTGCATAGCACTGTTGCCTCACAGCAATAACGTCTCTGGTTTCAGTTCTTACCAAACCAGCCGACGTATCTGTGTGGAGTTTGCAAGTTCTCCCCGTGCTCACGTGGGTTTCCCCCAGGTTCCCTGGTTTCCTCCCGCCGACCAAAAACATGCAACTTAAGTTAAATGACTAATCCAAATAGACACCATAGACATGCTCCTAGTAAGTAGCTACCTCCTAAGAACAATCACTATCTGTCCTTCAGCTACTCCAGCAGGGGAGTTCTCGAGATCTACCCGAGCTCACACTACCCTCTCGCCTTGCAATGGGAGGGAGACCCGGGCTCGAAGATCTTATGAGCTCAGGGCTCTCTCCCGGGATAGCATGCCAAACTAGCTTTATAATCAATCATCAGCTAAGTGTGAACTCTTGAAACATTATATAGAGAAATAACAAATAGACCAAGACTGCAGTTCGGTCAGTTTTCCTAAAGGATAAACAGCTTTTATTATTGGTAACATGCTTTCACTTTCGTATTTGACATGAAACGCACAATTAACAGTAGGAATGACGCCCTACTCATAATTCTCTCTTCATATAGCTATATATGCCTATTACATATCCATAATACACTGTGATATAGCCAGGCTCAGATCGTTTTGCTTTCTCACTACAATCGATGCACTCCAGAGTTCGTATCAATCGAGCAGCCAAGACCACCTCATTCAGGCGATCTCGGACCGATTGATTTGATCGCAGATCCGAGCGTGATTGCTGGGTTCACATATGCCAAACGAATCGTGTTAACTGGGGGAAATGAGACAGGTTCCTAAACTCTATGACAACTGATATCTTACAATGTGACATAGGGATCATATTCATGCAGTCCGACAAGCTACAATTGTTTAGGATTATAACAAATTTCAGTGTAAGCCAGGTTTACGATTATAGAAATAATTAAAATAATTAATTAAAATAAATTTTAAAAAATATATATATATTAATCCAAAATTTGTCTCAAATGTCCAAATCATGGGCAAAATTGTATACTGTTCTACAGAATATATGTAATTTATGAAATATTCTTTAAAAATCTGCTGTTACTCTAATAAGAAACTTGAATTGACGGTAAATTGTATTTTTTTTCTGCAAACCTAATTTTTTTCTCCACTGTTTATTTTGTATTTAAACTGACTGTGTAGTTGCATTTCAAATGAAAAATGTTTGTGTAGCAGGACCTGAGCCGGATTACAGAAGAGGTGCATGAATTTGTTCTCCTGCTGCATCAAGATCTCAACAAATCCACAGAGAATGTGATTCCCGGACAGAGCACTATACTGCAAAACTTTGGCCTCGTCGTCTTTGAAGAGGAAGAAGAGGAAGGTGAGGAGAGTGAAGTTACTGACTTTATGAAATCCTGTTTCTATCCAAATCCCAGTTACAGAGGAAAGACGCTACAGCTGCCAGATCCTTTCCACACAACAGATGGTTCTATAAAAGACAATGACACGGAGTCCACATACAGAAATGGCCTGTTCTTTGAAACAAAAGTTCTGGAGTGTGCCAAAACATCACTATAGTCATGACAAGAACTGTCTGGCTTTGTGTGTAATGAGTACTGATGAAGATCAATCTGAAGCAAACCTCCGCAGTCTGCTGTTTGCATCTACAGCTACTGTGCAGCTACTGTAGTTATGGCATATTTAGCTTTTATCTTCATTTGTTTTTGCCCTTAAAGAGCACCTGAGAGATATGACTGGAAATAACCCAGTTCTGAGAACAGCAAATGATTCTCAGCAGTTACTGAGGTCACAAACACACCTCCACTCTAACACTTTGTTGTGGTCAGTGACGTCAAATTCTCATTCTGTCTAAGTACAAAAGCCTACAGCTTATTGATGTTTTTAGTAATATCGTTACAGTTAGTGTGCAAATAACAGTTAGGTGCACTACCCTTTAGGAGTTTGGAAATTTATAGTTTCACTCAGCATAAAGATTGCATTTTTGGTGGAGACAGTTTCTTAAAGGGACAGATAGTTCAAAGTTCAAAGATTTTGTCATCATTAACACCCTTTCGTTCTTTCTTCTGTTCAACACAAAATTTGTTTTAGTGTAAGTGTATGATGGAAGGTAAATGGTTTGGAAATTTTCATTTTTAAGTGAACTATTCATTTAAATAAACTTAGATCTTAAAAAAAAGTCTTCCTATATCAAAGTCCTATATGAAATCTCTGAAGAGCAACAGATTTCAAAGATTTTAGAGGTGGTTTATTTACAGATTATTTCCTTTTTAAATAAACAGAACATGCTAGATGAATCAGCAATCTTGAGAGTTATTAATGATTTGGTGGTAGTGCCTCAGCTCTGATCTTATTGGACTTGAGTGCAGCCTTTGATGCAGTAGACCATGTGATTCTTATTAAGCAGTTATCTGTAAGCTGGTTGGAATATGTGGGATGGACATTTTCAGTGAAGTATATGCCATATTTGTTTGCACATCTGTTTCTATCACTTGTGGGGGCTCTTTTTTTTTTGTCTTTATTTTTTGTATATATTACGCCTGGGCTAGATTTTTTTTTTAATATGGCATGTCTTTCCATTGTATGCCAATGATACACAAATTTATCTCTCTCTGAGGTGCTTAGACCAGCGTGGTTCTTTTTTACCTTTGGCATGCCTGGAGGAGGGTAAGAGTTGGATGTCTCATAATTTGATTCAGTTAAACCAAAGTAAAAATGATGTTTGGCCCTAAAAGAGGTTCCTTAAATATTGCCACATATTTAAACACATGCAGACTACTCCTCCGATGACAATTATAGGTTTTAAATAGTTCCCTTGAGGTTCCTATTAAGTTATATATATTGAATGTTCTTAGATGTTATTTTGGAATGTTCTTAGGTGGTTTTTTTATGTTCAAAACATCCAGTTTTTAAGACGTTTTAGACAAAGTTTTTTAAATGTTCAAAACATCCAATTTTTTTTAGACAATTTTAGACAATGTAATGTTATTTTTCATTATAATAACGGGTCACACTTTATTTGTTGAATTTAAGTTACATTGCAACTAATTCTGTTAGGTTGAGTTGACATGTACTTGCAAAGTTTCTTATAGTCAGTTAAATGTCTGTTGAATGTCAGTATCAACAAATATTAAGTAGACAGTCTACTAAGACTCAAATAGACCATCGAAATATAGTGTTACCTAATAACATTATTCAAATATTTTCAAAACCTTTCAGTCTCATGTTACATTAATGTTCTCAAAAGGTTATTTAAAATGGTATTAGAACACTACGTTCACATAATAATATGTTCTATTAACATTTTTATGAACATCTGAATTATGAGAATATTCATGGAGAACAACTAATATCCTCAAGACATTCTAAAAACCTTGTTCTGAGACTAAGGGCTCTATTTTAACCGTCGAGGTGCAGAGTTTAAAGTGCACGGCACGGGTGTGTCTGAATACACTTTTGCTATTTTAAGGACAGAAAAAATATGGTTTGTGACGCAGCACATGGTCTAACAGGGTTGTGCATATTCTCTTAATCAGTTATAGGTATGTTTTGAGCTTAACATGCATTAAGCCAATCAGAGTCTCATCTCCCATTCCCTTTAAGAGTCAGTTGTGTCACGCCATAGTGCATTTGCTATTTACATGGCAGACTTTGTAAGTGGAAAAACTGAATGCTTCACTAGCGAGGAAAGAGTTAAACAGACCATCTGCAGCGCGAGGATAAAGATCGAGCCTCCTCCAATCAGCCTCTTTACTTTCTCTTTACTTTTTACTTTCGTGGATAAGGAAACGGTGTTGTACGCGCTCCACTGAAGACATCCATTAGCCTACATTATTAATTTTGTTTGTTAAGCGTAAAGATTTGTTTCAAAACTCTTTCTAAATTCAGTTCTAGTTTCCAGCAAACAAATAAATGAACAATAAGAACGAAGTAATATCCAAACACTCGTCCTATTCTGATGCCCCATATAGTGCTGCATACGTCTCCAAAACCCGACAGGTGGACGAATCTAAACTTGTTTTTATTAAAACAAATATAAATATGCATGTAATAAATAATACTGCTAATAATAATAACATTATACAACTGTAAATTGTCATGAATAAACTGAAAAAAGCCCTCCGAGATGAAGGCATGGAGGCAGTGGTTTTTATATCATGTAAAAAATAATATTTTTGTAATATTTTACTGTTCCTCAAAATAGCAATGCGCAAACAATACACCTTAATACACTTTTCTAGACCGGAACATCCATGAGCTCACAAAGCAGTTACTATTTAAACAACATGGCGCAAAACGAGAATACTAGGGTTGCGTTGGTCTGAAAATAGCTAAAAATCACACCAAACACGTCTTGTGCCTTATTGTACTGGGTGTATGATAAGTCCCTAAGAATATTTATTTCTAGAAATGTTATAAGAATGTTCAAAAAACATTATTTAATAACGTTATGTGCTAACATTTACACAGCTTTTAAGGAATGTTACGGAGTGTTCTAAGATCATTCCTGTTAGCTGGGGGCTTTGACCAACGGAAATCTGAACATTTAGATTAATGATGTGGTTGAGAGTTGCTTTTTCAAATTAGGTCTGCTGCTTGATTAAAATCAGCACAGTCAAGAAAATATTTAGAGAAGGTTGTTTATTCCTTCCTTTTGTATCGCAATGTCCTGTATCTGGAATCCTGTCAGACCACTATACTGTATAATGCTCAGCTGCTGGTGGGTGCTAAGTAAACGTCAACATATTTTTCCTGTTTCCCGGTGTTCTCTGAGGTGGCTACCTGTTGTCATTATTGCGATTAGCCTTTGAGAGGTTGGGCTAGTTCTGTTTTTTGAGTCTATGTTTTTCTTAATTTGATTGTACAGCACTTTGGTCTGCATGTGTAAAGTTGTAAAGTTATTTATAGATAAATTGAAAATTAATGAATTTCAAAAAACCACTGTTCTTTTAAAATAATTGTAAAATAAATCAATATTATTTGATTTTGTCACCTGATTGCATTGCATTTCTCGAAACAATTCATACAAACTCCAAGCTTGTAACTTTCATATTGTTAATTTCTCAAAAGAATGTCACTGATCATATCAGAGTGATCAGGTCCTTGTGTCATCGACTGCAAAAATTTTAGGGTTTATTTCAGGCAGCTGGGGTGCCGTAAAAAAAAAAAGTACAGAAATATACCGTAAAACAACGGATATTACATTACAGAAATTTTCTTAAATTTAAATGTCTGTAATTTAATATTCGTTATTTTACAGTAAATATCTGCCTGAAATAAACTGTAAAATTACAGATTTTTTTTTCAGTGTAGTTTACATACAGATGTGGTCAGAATATCAGTGTAGTTCTGGATGTACACTGTGGCTTTGGTTTTGCTGACACTGGTTTAGAACAGTACACATTGGGCTATATATATAAGACGGTGATGAACTTTTTAAAATAATTCTGCCTTCATGTAAACAAGAATACAATAAAAAAAAGTAATAATGCAGAATTGAATTGGGTAAGCTAAATTGTCCGTAGTGTATGTGTGTGAATGAGAATGTATGGATGTTTCCCAGAGATGGGTTGTGGCTGGAAGGGCATCCGCTACATAAAACAAATGCTGGATATGTTGGCAGATCATTCCGCTGTGACGACCCCGGATTAATGCAGAATTATTATTATAAATATTGTAAAATTGCATTTTAAATTGTTAATCGATGCTTATATATTATCATTACTTCATTCATCAGCCATTTTGATGATATAATGATCAACATTTAATATAATCAATATTTTAAATAGATGTTTGTTTTAATACAAAAAATTGTAGTTCTATTCATAAAGGACTCAATTGTTAATCTAAAATCACAGTAAAATAATAACTAATTGAATTTAAATATGTGAAAAAATATTAGTATCACTGTTGATATTAATAACTCTTAATAACGATTGAGCACAAATAACAAACAAAACATTCCAGCAAATGAGTGATTTTTTGATACTCATCAACTTACAATGATGCTAAAATGTCCACTTTCTTATTTGTTTCTTTGTTGTTTTTCAATTGTCTGAATTGTTTGAGCTATTTTAGAGAACTGTTTGATAACTGGATGAAAGATTTTCAATCCCCTTAATTAGATATTTAAGATTCACTGGTGCAGTTTATCAAACCATGACGCGTTTATTAAAAAATAAAATACTTCTAAAAGAACATCTTCAAAAAAAATGCTTGACTGATTATGACAACTTGTTCTACCATTGTACTAGAGTAGTGTTTCTCAGCCACGTTCCTGGAGGACCACCAGTTCTGCACATTTTCCATGTTTCCTTAACCAAAGTACACCTGATTCAGATCATCAGCTCATTAGCAGAGACTGAATGACCTGTAATGGGTGTGAAAGACAAAGTAGACATTCAAACATGCAGTGCAGGTGGTCCACCAGAAACATGGTTGAGAAAGGCTGTACTAGAGAATTATATATGTCCATCCATGCATTCGCTGTGCCTAGATGTTGATTCAGGAACATGTTGTACTGTAATCACACTAACCAGCTGTAAAGGATGTCTTATGTTCCCTAAACCACACTTTTAACATTTTGAATCTAAAGAATCCTTGTATTGTCATCTTGCAGTATGCCCATTCCATCAATACCCATTGATATTCAGCTAGTCATCTGACCTCATTCTTCGGGCACATAACAGCACTGCCCCCACAGGCTCTCTTGTTAAACCCTGATGCGCAAATCACCCTCCCACATGGAAAGAAGCTCTATGACGATACATGCGTGTATATGAAACCTTTATGATATAATATGCATATATATATAAATGCCACATATAAGCAAAATTGAGAAGCATATATGTGCATATACATGTGGTCTCCTGTATTGCTTCTTTATATCTACATATAAGTCCTTATGTACATATAAGGTATGTTTCCTAGCTCATATCACACTTTGGCAACTGTCTTTCTATTATCATGGCTAAGTTAACTAAAAGCTAAACATATATGTACATATGATATAGGAAAACGGGCAAATTATATTAAAAACCTATATCAAAACTTCTAAAACATATCTTAAAAACATATGTGTACTGTTCTTTCCGTGTGGGCTGGAACAGGTAAAATCTGGACTCATGACCATGACCATGGCTCATGGCTCACGACTGGGGCCAGACGGAATCTGCGGACATTTTTTGCTATTTCTGTGGAGTATTTTGTTAAAAATCTGCGGATTTATGCAGAATTATTTTAGAAACATCATAACAAAAAATTGTATATATTAAATAAAAAGTAATCCCTTTTTAACTTTTATTTCATGTTTACAATGTGAATCCAATTAGATCCACTTTATTTGGTAAACAAAGCAAGTCTCTCATATAAAAAACACAGAAAATATTACTTTACAAACTGTTTTGTAAATAAATCATATGATTATTTTCATAATAGTCAATATTATTATTGAAATTAATTTGAAAACTGAATAAATGTAAATTTACATACATTTACACAAGTAAATAAACAGAATCAATGATGGGCTAAAAATCTGTGGAAATCTGCAGAATTTTGTGCGCGCAGATTCCGTGTGGGCCTACTCATGACCACCCACATGACCATCTTCCATTGCTAAAGTGTCCAATCTGCTCCTTTTTTTTCAGATTACTCTTATAAATGGTGTTTAAGGCTCCACAGATGTTTAGTTCGTTTGAGTTTGAGTTCCCTTCACATTGTGTGTGTAGAAATGCTCACTATTAAACACACAGCCAGGAATTTAGCTTGTATTTCACTATTTTCACCACACTTTTAAGTAATTCCAGATCTTGATCATTTTAAGATTTGATCACATTTCTTCCTCAAGATGATGGTTCTCCAGTATCCTACTGTCACGATCTGAAGGAGGTAGAGTCAAATGTACAAAAGTAAGTCTTTATTAACTGACTGTTAAACAGACACAAGATGAAGGCATAGAGGGGATGAGGTTGTAGGACAAGGGATCCAGGATGATCAAGGAGATCTGGATGATGGGGAGTGGTGAGCTGGAGATGAGGAGTGACAAGGGGAGGAGGGACTGGGGATGTGACACCTACCACAATGCATTATATAGTTCTTAAAGTCTATGTGAACTGGATGTTGCTAATGGTATTATTTCAGTATATTGATGTGCTTCCAACTGAAAGGGCATATTGAATAGAGGGCGGAACTTTCTTTTTGTGGTTAAAAACATTGACTTCAACAGAAAAGAACCATCACTCTAAATGTGGAAGCAAATAATCAGATTTTGATTTAAAATTACGTAAACATTTATTTTTTCTAGTGGATTAACTTGCACACATGAATTGTTCACCTAAAGAATAGCAATGTGTGCTAGGCTGCTAGTAAAATATATGTAAAAAATTTTGATTTCACTTGAACTTAAACTCAATTTTAGCAACCTTTGATTAGCATATTTTCCAGGATGACCACAGGATGTGTATTCCAACATGGTTGTTTAAAGGGGCATGAAACCCCTGTCTATTGGTTCAGGTCAGAAGGAGGAGTGGGCGTGGATGGCAAAGCAGGAGAAAAAGAGGGAAGCAAACAACTGTTCATTGATTCACAAAATGAGACACAAACCATAAGGTGACGAGGAGAGCCATGATTTTATAATTTACAAAGTTAAAATGCAAAAAAACCCCAAACAAACAGTAATTTAATGTCATGCTACATTTGTTATTCGTAATTTCATTTACACATAACCACAGTTTGTTATAACATTATAAAGATAATTTTGCTTATATAAACACTATAAATGAGGAGGACTTCTCTCCTCATCAATCCCCGGGTCTGAATGCAGACACAGTGGATAGCAGTGCAGCAGGTCTCTTGCCCCGTCTATTTCAACCATTAGTGCTGCCGGTAATCCAGAGAATTTTAAAAACAGGCAAACACAGCAGCACGGATATAGGTGATGTGTCCCAATAGCCACCATTCTCCAGTTCTCGTACAGCTCTCTCGACAAAAATGCTTGCAGCAAACCAACAATCCCCGTGGATCATAGAAACAGACACATACGACCCGTGCTGTGCAGGCTCTGTCTCACCCAGTCATTGGGTCCCAGCTCTCATAAATAATTAAGAAGCAGGGTCCTCTCATAAGTTAAGAAAACTCTGCTATGAATAATGTTGAGAAACCGAAGTGTCATCATTCCACTAGCACATTCACGCTACGTCACAGATTTTGATCACGTCTCCAAATTTTTTTTAAACCCGGAAGTAAAATTAGCAGACAAAAGCTCAAAATTATCCAGTTCTCCCCACAATTAAAGCTGACAGGTGCTACTGTTGTCTCAACTGATGTTCTACACACACTTAAATCTGTTAAAATTTGTTAAAAAGTACTCTAAGGTGTCCTGAACCCTTAAGAAATGAGAAGTTCCACTGCATCAATTAGGGTTCAATAACATCACTGTAAAAAGAATTTGTATTTCTACAGTTAAAAACTAAAAAAAAACCTTAAAATAACGTTCGTTAAATTACAGAAACATACCGTAAAATAACAGATATTAAATTACAGAAATTTCCTTAAATTTAAATTTCTGTAATGTAATATCTGTTATTTTACAGTATATTTCTGCAATTTCATGGCTGTTATTTTACTTTTTTTCAGTGCCCCAGTTGCTTGAAATAAACTGTAAAATTATTTTTTTTGTGTGTGTTGTTATTAGCTGAAACAATCATCTATGCAGTAATTATCCAATAAATTGCTTAGTTAAATCCAGGTTGTGACTGCTCTTTTTTTTTTTTAAGATAGGTAGTGCATTAAACAGTATAGAAAAATTACCTTATAGTATAAAACATAAACACCTGATAATTTAGCACACAACAGCAGACTGCATCAACAGCATGAATGGGTACATAATTTCTTTTGATGATGTTCACAAATGACTACAACATGTGGTCTTTGAATAATACTTTTGAGAATTTCAGTTCTGATCTGAGAAATGTGAAGCGGCTGAGAAAACTGTAAGTCACACACCTTTTTTACCCCCACTTTCGATAATAACTAGAAAAGTTTCTTGTGCAATAAAGCAACACATTACAATCATTTTCACTGTATGACTGAACATTCGAGTAATAGCTTTGCCTTCACATTTTAAAGGTTTTTTTAAATTGTTATATAATATTTCACAATATTATGTTTTAATTTATTTCCTATCAAACATAGGACAGCTTTATTTGATACAAAATGTGAGTAAGGCAAGGCAAGACAAGTTTATTTATATAGCACATTTCATACATATTCGAGGTGTTTTACATAAACAGGAATAAAGGAGACAATAAAAACAAATAATAATAGTGGTTAAAAACAGATAAAACAAATTAAAATGTGTTAAAACAGGTTATAAAAGAATGAAAAAACAAAAGAAAGACACAATAGTGCGATCTGTTGGACATTGCACAGTGTTCATTCAGTAAAGGCACAGCTAAACAGATGTGTTTTCAGTCTTGATTTGAATGTGCCTAATGTTAGAACACATCTTCCAGCAGCGGGGGGGCGTAATAGCTGAATGCGGATTCACCCTGCTTCAGTGGTGGAAAGAGTACTGAAAAATCATACTCAAGTAAAAGTACCATTACTTGCCTAAAAATGTAGTGCAAGTAGAGTAAAAGTATCTGCTGTAAATATTACTCAAAGTATGAGTAAAAAGTAGCCCTTTCAAAAGTACTCAAGAGTAGTGAGTAGTGAGTATTACGTTGTTAAAAGCTGATGCGTTTGCATGTAATTTGTACATGTGTGTGTAAACGTAACATGCAACAACGAGTTATTGCCCAGCAAGCACACAACGTCATAAGACATTTATATTAGGTTAGATTTTAGTTGTGATGTCAGGTGACCAAAATTCAATGTCTATTCAGCGTCTAAGGATGATGTTACTTTGTTGTCCAATAGCGACGTTGATATTTGGTTGATTTTAAATTGTGTTGGAAAGTGACCAAAATCCAACGTCGAGCCGACATCTTAAACCACCATCATATTGAAAATACTTTCAAATACTGACATTTATTCAGATATGGCAACCAAAATCCAACGTCTGAAAGACATCATAGTGGTAAAGTTCAACAACGTCAAGCTGTAACATCATTAGATGTTGGTTTTAGGTTGGACATTGGACATTTACATCGGCCTGTCGTTGGGTTCTGACGTCAAGCTGATTTTCATTTCCAAACAAAATGCAACATCCCCATGACATTAGGATACAACGTCAAACATCTTGTGCCTGCTGGCTGTTTAAGGCCATTTTGGTCATCAGACAGCAAACATCCGTCATCTTCTCATCAGTGACATGCATCTAAACAGTCTCTGGGTCAATGCATGTAAAGATTTTGGACATCTTCCTGGACATGTGCAATGCTTCCAAACAGTTGGCTGCAATTGACCCTTCACTAAACCACACCCAAAAACTGCCACACACCAATCGTGGCTTAGCAACTGTAGCTACGCGCAGGAGTTCTGTCAAGCTTTTGAGTAAAGGAAACAAGCCAAAGCATTGTGCATATTGATTGTGCAAATCTGATACCCGGTATCCTAAAAGTTTGGACAGGGTGGTGGAATTTTTTTCGCTTTTCAAAATCTAAAACCCAGAGGGGGAAATGCCAGCGTGGATCAAGCTCTGTAAGGGGCGCTAAAGGAGCGGAGTTTTGTGTTCGATATTCCTGACACATTCAGTGATAGACGGCAATAACTCACACACCTCTTACTCTAAGAAGATCTAAACTGTGTTTCCTACAACAACACAAAGCAGGTTATGTTTCACAGCTGTCTTTTTCTTTTTCTTTTTTTGCTCGATATTATGAGCACTGCTCCGTTTAAGCTCTCACCATAGTAGTCAATCTATCAGGTTTTTTGGCTAAAAAGAAAAAGAGAAATCACGGTTAAATTAGTTGCTGTTGTATGGTCAGCGTATGAGGCGGCTGAGCTAACCTAGCTTCAATTTTGATTAAATTATTTTCTAATCGGTTGCATATTATGTCATAAATATACCCCTGTAATTCATACTGCAGTCCTTTTTTTGTCTGGCTATCTCAGATATCTCACCTGTTCGCCAAAAATGACTAATAATATCCCTGGCAATGTCTGACACCGGCGCATACATGTTGTAATAGACGTGCCAGGCACAAAAGTTTGACAGGCGTAGTAACAGTAACTAAGGAGGGCGGGGCTTAGCGAAGGGTCAATTATAAATATTATGAGGTAGTTCATTATGAAGCTATTTACCTTCTATGTGTGATTTGATTGAATAGGATCACAGGACTGATTTTTCTAATCCCGATAGACAAGAAAAAAGTAGTGACTGCAGGTTGAAGGAAAGTAGTGGAGTAAAAGTACAGATACTGCACTAAAAATGTACTCATAGGAGAGTAAAAGTACACATTTATAAAACGACTTCGTAAATTACAATTTCTGAGAAAAACTACTTAATTACTGTAATTTGAGTATTTGTAATTAGTTACTTTACACCACTGCCCTGCTTTGACCGAACTCTTGGGAGTTTCTAGTTTATATGATTCTAAAGATCTGAGTAATGGTGTCACGGTCACCAGCCATCCAGCCCGTGCAGTTTGCTGGTATATATGCGGATCACTAATGAACTACAAATCCGACACATTATGGACAACATAACCCAGTTATGCACCACACACAAACACAGATGTTCCTGATCATGACTGATTGCACACAGACACACTGCCAGAGGATTGTCAAGGACTGATTACACAGGCAATTTAAACAGCACAGACACACTCTCTAGTTGCTGAGTCTTGTTATGTGTTTAGTGACATTACAACGTGTTACCTTTGTCTTGCTTTGCTGTGTTTTTGACCCTCGCCTTGTTTGTTTGTTTATCCCTGTCTGTTGCCTGCCTGTTGACCATCTGCCTGTAAATCTGACTACGACACTGGATTGCCTGTATACATAGGTTTGTCTCAGTGTTGACCATTGCATTGACCTCTGTAATAAAGACTGGCATAAGGATCCTCACTTCTGTTGTCAGTGTCACTCCTGGTTAAATTAGGTTTGTATTTAGCGAGCATACCGGTAATGTATTGAGGTCATAGGCCATTAAGTGATTCACAGACAAGTAATAATACTTTAAAATATATTCTGAATGTAACTGGGAGCCAGTGCAAAGACCTGAGGACAGGTGTGATGTGCTCAGATTTCCTGGTAGACACTCATAGCTTGCTAACAAGCATAAATTAATCAGTTTGAAAAAACAATGATGCTTTTATAATTATATTTTAATTTTAATGCTTATTCAACTCCTTAAAAGCTTGAAAATAATTACAAATAAACATACAAATTTATATGATTATGAGTAGAGTATGTCACTGTATTGTTTTATTTTCAAGCTGTAGGTTTACATAATTCTATCAATATACATGATTTCATTTGTTTGATCTGCATCAGTTATTTGAAAGACTTTACTTTAGGTGTTGGTGCCAAAGTGAGGCACTGCTGCCCTCTGGCTTCACAAAACTACCTTGTTTTTGTATTTCTCAGTGATTCTGCACTGTGGCTTCATGCTGACACGTCTGCACTGCATGTGGTCAGATTACTCTTCAGCATATCACAGTGAAGATCTTCATCTACCCAGATAAAAAAGAAGAAACAAACAAACTATGTATGTACACTGAAGAAAACAGTACACACATCATTTAACTTAAAATAGAGGGAATCTAGATAGCATAAGGGCTTTTGCATTTGTAGTGACAAGCCTTTGAGTTACCATGGTAACTATAATTTTCACCAGCATATATGTTATTGCAGTTGTTTTGTTCTATATATCTTCATCTGTAACCGATCTCTGTTATTGTAAATTCGTTTAAGAAGACTTGCCAATATTGCACTAGATAGATAGATAGATAGATAGATAGATAGATAGATAGATAGATAG
>CAIGQQ010034671.1:2876160-2932265 GCA_903798035.1 Danio albolineatus
AGATAGATAGATAGATAGATAGATAGATAGATAGATAGATAGATAGAACCACAAAAAAGGAAAAGTTGGGACAGTATGAAAAACGCAAATTAAAAAAGAAAGTAATTTCTAAATTTACTTCGACTTGTATTTCATTGCAGACAACACAACAAACATTATTTAATGTGTTCTTCATGATTTTCACTGTTTTTTTAAACACATTTCAATTTTAAGGGCCTCACGGTAGCGCAGTGGGTAGCACAATCGCCTCACAATGAGAAGGTTGCTATTTCGAGCCTCGGCTGAGGCAGTTGGCAATGCTGTGTGGAGTTTGCATGTTTTCCCAGTGTTGGCATGGGTTTCCTCCGGGTGCTCCGGTTTCCTAAATTGGCTAACTTGGCCCTAGTGTACAGTATGTGTGTGAATGAGTGTCTATGGATGTTTCCCAGAGATGGGTTGCATCCAGAAGGGCATCCACTGCGTAAAACACGTGCTGGATAAGTTGGCGGTTCATTTTCACTGTGGCGACCCCGGATTAATAAAGGGACTAAGCTGTCAAGAAAATGAATGAATGAATGATTATTTAAATTTTGGTTCTTATAACAGATTTTAAAAAACGTTGGAACAGTAAAGCATTTGTCACTTTATAATGTTGCCATTGCTTTTCACAACACTTAAAAGATGTTTAGAGACTGAAAACAGCAAGTGATGAAGTGTTTCAAGTATAATTTTGTCCCATTCTTTCTGCAAATATGTCTTAAGGTGGTCATGGGGTCTATGTTGTCACATTTTGTGCTTCAAAATGCGCCACACATTCTTTATTGGAGACAGGTTGGGACTGCAGATAAGCCAGGCAAGAACCTGTATCCTCTTCCTCTGCAGCCAAGGCTTTGTGATGTGTGCAGAATGTGGTTTTGCATTGTCTTGTTGAAATATGCATGGAAAAGAAGGCAGCACATTGTGCTCTAAAATCTTTATGTACTTTTCAGCATTAATGGTGCCATCACAGAAGTGCAAGTTACCTTACTGACTCAATCCCATATGATGACAGATGCTAACTTTTTGACTTGTTGCTGTTAACAGTCTGGTAACAGATGATCCTTTTCTTCTTTGGTCCGAAGCACACGGTGGAGCGCGTCCACTGTGTGATCCATCTCAGATGCGTCCGAGCCCAGAATAGTCAACAGCGCTTCTGGACACTGATAATATAGGGATTCCTTTTGGCACAGTACAGTCTTTACTGGCATTTGTGGATGTAACTGCTTATTGTGGTACATGACAAATGTTTGTCAAAGTAGTCCTGAGACCATGTGGTGATATCACTTATAGATGATTGATTATACTTGATGCTGCGTCGCCTGAGGGATCAGAGATCACAGTTGTTCAGCTTAGTCTTGCACCCTTGTCCTTTACACACTGAAATTTGTATTTTTTTTTTTTTAAATGGCTATCCCCAGCCCATCTTTACTTCTAAAGGACTAGATCTTTCTTGGATGCTGCTTTTGTACCAAATCAAATTTCAAAGTACATCATTATTTTTACCAATTTACCTGATTACTAGCCCTAAATTGCTCCTGTCCCAGCATTTTTTAAAATGTGTTGAAGGAACCAAAACTGGAATACATGGTTATTTTTAAAATAATAATAATAGTAATAATAATAATAATAATAATAATAATAATAATAATAATAATAACAATAATAATCACGAAGAAAACAATAAATAATGTTTGTTGTATTGTCTGCAATGAAATACAAGTCAAAGTAAATTTAGAAATCACTACTTTCTTTTTTTCATGTGTTTTCCACACAGTCCCAACTTACTCTGATTTGGAGATCACAGACAGACAGACAGACAGTCAGACAGACAGACAGACAGACAGACAGACAGACAGACAGACAGACAGACAGACAGACAGACAGACAGACAGACAGACAGACAGACAGACAGATAGATAGATAGATAGATAGATAGATAGATAGATAGATAGATAGATAGATAGATAGATAGATAGATAGATAGATAGATAGATAGATAATAAACTATCTGCAACTCGTGGCCAGCAGAGGGCAGCAGATAGCCTGATCGGGTAGGTTAATGTGAGGGAACACTAGTATTGAGGGGTGCAGATTACTTGAGAAATTTGACCATGAGGACTCGACGCGTTGCATCAGAAGCGCGCTGTTACTTCTTGCTTTTCAACAGTATGGGAATAGAGAGGCAGCTGGAGAGCAACTAATATGACTAATATGACGATAAATCGGGAGTCAACAGAGACACTAGACAAAGGAGAGCTCCCTTTCTATAAAATCACTCCATAACGGAGCAAACAAAGCACGACAACTGTTTTGACACTTCCATTGCTGTGCGGTTATCGCCATATAAAGGAGACAGGACAGGACTGGACTGGACTGAACCCGCTCTTCGTGGATCAGCTGGGAAACAAAACTGGAGTGCTTGAAATCCACTGATTTACTTCTGAGAGAATGGGGTGAGTTCGCTTTCCTAGCAGCTGTAGATGTGAGAAAATCGACGACGATTGGTTTTGAAGGACGCAACTAACCTCTTTTTGAACATTTAGAGTTAACACTTACCAGCGTGTGACAGTTGGAAATGTAAAGTAACTTTAGTTTGCGGCAGTATTGTTTGGACGGCGTAAGTTTGCAAAGGGCAAACGCGAACTCACATTCCGGCTGTGTTTCAAAATATACGGCGCTGTCTAACTAGATTACATATTAGGCAGCATTACAACCCCTTCAAAATCAGCTGAAAATTGTCCAAAAATCTTTTACTCAAAAATGCTGCACGTGACCGCAATGCTGGCTAAATGCTCTTTTCTCGCTGCTTTTTGAGGCGCTCTTAATCTCTGCTGGTTTTGTGAGATTTAAAAATCCAATTCAAATTACAGTGAAATATTCTAATTAGCATAATCTTGTGGAATAATACATTATTAATGCATCGACGAACTGTTTTTGGAAAGTAAATAATACACGTTACACTGTAAATCCTTATTTCTTTTACAGTTTTCATGTAATTTTCACACTTGTTCAAATTAAACTCTGGAATATATAATCATTGTATGAAGAACAACATTGAAATCGTGCAGGTTTTGTTTTCACATCTTAAAAAAAAGATGCATTAGAGGGATTTTTTTAATACAAACGAGTAGGAAAGAGGTAGGTATTCAGAAAATGCTATGTTCTGCTTGATCACAGATTTTCATATGAACTGCTTTAAGTCAACATTAAATGAAAAAACAAATCACCATTCATTCATCATAACTTGATCTTCCGGTGAGACAACAGTTTTCTGGTGATGATTGGTGAACTGCTCAAAACTAAACTTTGCCCCTTGAAACTGTAAGCACGATATGTCCTGCTCCTGCATAGAAGCCATATACATTGGAAACAAATAATTTATGCGTAATTTTAATTTATTTTAATTTAGTTTATTTTAGTTTATTTTAATTACATTTTTAACTAGCAATAACCATCTTCAAAACTGGGTAGTACTGATGTTTGATAACACAGACTGGCTTTACGATCCGATACTGGGAAAATTCAGGCTGGTATCAGTGACCCTGATTCTATCCGATCTTTACTTTCTGCAAGTACACCTTATGTGCCTAGTAAATGTTAAAAAAGTAGCGTATTTATGTTTTTATTTAAGAATCGAATTTCGAGTGCAAAAGTCTGGTATCAGAGGTGTCACTATTTCAGTGTCGATCAATCCGCACATCACTAATGGAAATGAGGAAAATGGTCCAGAATTGGTCACAGCAAATTTGCAGAATTGGTCACAGGTTAAAATTGATTTATTTTTTAAATTAGTATGTAGCTAATAAAAATAATAATAAAATTAAAAATTACCTTATATATAATCAACATGTTAAAATGTTTTTTTTTTTTTTTTACTGTAACTGGTATAGCAGAATTAAATTGTTGAGCCTGATGTATGTGATTAAACTGAAAATTGTGATAATATAAAGTCAGGTGTTTGTTTGTTTGTTATCTTTCTTAACACCTTGTGGAAAATGTCTTGCATTGTGGTCTTGTTTGACATCATAATGCACTTAGATAACGATGCTAATAGGGCTGGGCAATAAATCAAAGGGAAATTGTAAACAAAAAGCTGCAATTTTTAGGGAATTACAGTTCTACAATCAGTAGTAAATTCCTAAATAAATTTCTTGTACAGAAAGTCAAAATCTGCAGAAAAGAAGAAACACTGGAAATCCCTATAGCATTGCTGAATTAACAACATGATTTACTGCTTTCATTAATTCAGTGTGACTAAAGACACACAACTGCTGAATCATCGAAAAAGGTTTTATTTCAAACACTCGAAGTGAGAGTGGAGTAAAAACATGATAATTTGGTGTTTTCATTTTTTTCAGATGTAGCAACACAGAGCCATAGTTCATTGGGAAGCTACCCAAGCAGCTCTCATTATCACAGAACGTTTATCTTGATTTCATTATTGGGGTGATTTAAATGATCTGCAATTATAAACACAAATTTGTGTTTCCTGGAGGTGAACTACAACCTGTATTCTAATGACATTTTTGAGGAACGCAGTAATGTAATGAATTACATTTTAAGTTTGTGTTATTTGATTACAGTTACTAAAGTCAATGTAATTGCGTTAGTTGCGTTACAGATATTGTTTTTAAAAGGAAAATGCTTGTTTTAAACCATGTTTTTAGCTGCAATGTCAGTTAATAAGCATACACCTTTAAATTGCTGGAGAACGCAAGCTGAAATGGTTGCTTCTTCTAGTGGAAATACAGACATTACTTTGATTTCATTGCACGTAAAAACCAAAATTTTGCTTTTGAAATGTGGTCTATTTACAGTCTCTAAAGAGCTCGACCAGCAACTTATTCAAGCACTTGGAATAGAAAGCATTCGATGACGATACTCGTCATCAAGGAGGACACCGGCACCCAAAAACATGGCGGTCCAACTCAGCCAAAACAGCCTAAATTGAATTTTTCAGGAGTAAATGTATCTTCTGAATCTGAAGAGAAACGAAGCTGCTTATGGGGTGATTCACATGTTGCGTCTTTTGCACACGCACGTTCGTTATGTCCAATTCTTTAAGTCTTTTGAATATATCAAGCTGCTGTGATCAACCCATTGTAATGATTTTCAGTGAATATTAAATTACTGAAAAAGCTATTTTTCTATTATGTATTTTTATTGGTTATTTTATATGTTTTAAAAGTAACTTCAAAGTAATTAGCAATCTGATTACTTTTTACATTAAATAATTAGTAATGTAATCAGATTACAATTTTCCAGTAGTAGTCCAGTAGTAGTCTGTAATTTGTAATCTATTACTTTTTTTAAAGTAACTTACCCAACACTGACTACGGCTATGTATAGTAAATTCTGCTTCATCTGAAAGCACACACTGGATGTTTACTACTCATAACAGATACGGATTTACTGACAAAATGTGCATGAATATTGCCTTTGATTGATCGTCCAGTCCTGGATGCTACACATAAAAAGCTCATAGGTCACCCCATGAAATCATCACAACATATTCGTTTCACACCAGTAAACTGTTTACACGTGTCTGTTTGAAGTTGCATGGCAGGCTGGCTTTATTGACACGGATTCACATCCTTCTCTTCTGAGCCAATGAGAAAAACTAACAGAGATTGGCTGTTCTCAGATGGACTCGAATGGCACTCTGTAAATACATTTGGCACTATTGGAGATTTCCTGGTAATTGGGTCAGAGGATCGCGTAAATTAGATGTGAAATTTCAGAACAGCCTGCTATCGCCCAGCTGGTGACTTCTTAAAGGAAATAAACTGGTCTCCTCTCCATCCTGCTTATTATGTGTATAATTTTAGAATCTGATCAGTTCTTTCATCTTTGAAGAATAAAAGATGCTATATGGGGTCTCGTTAACAATCCAGTGGGGTCAGTCTCTGAACGAAGATCTGGGCTGGTGTTTGAAATGTAGAAGAGACCTTTTTACATACCGTACTGTGTAGCAGAAGTGCTTGATAAACAGTCTTTCCTGGAGCACCTGCACCACCTTTACCGGAGCTGTTCTGTCCTAGATGTCCTTCCCAGAATGCCAGAGTGATTAAGCATTACCAAAATGTCACTTTGGCCTCTGGAGCTTTAATTCCGGAAAGATTGATGGACCCAGAGTTTGCTGTGGAGCCACAACACAGATGACACAGGTGTGACCTTCAGGATTGTGTGAATAGAGCTGATGTGCCAGAGGAAAGCCTATTGCGAATCTGATCTCTTCACTGGACTGGTGGCTAAAATTCAGTGTGAGATCACCTGCTGAATGCCGAATAACCGTTAACCTCAGAACATCACTTTCTTGCTGAAAGGGAGAGTTCAGAGGGCAGCTACATGCTAGTATTATTTCTCGGACAAATACAATAGAAGATATTTTGAGAAAAGCCATGTTTATATACACCTTTTTTTGGAGATTTGGAGGGGTGTTTACATGAGATCTATTTCAATGTGGTGTTTATGTGCATCATTTTATTTGGAATCCACACACCAGTTGGTTTTGTTTCTTGCCACTCTTTCAGTTTGGTTCAGTTACATTATTTCTTATGTGCGCTGTTTTTAATTATAAAGTGTTGCAATTAATCTGTTTCAGGCATCCTGCTGCTGAAATGTAACATAGGCTATAAGGAAAAGACAGGCGTGAGAAGTTTTGGGTGACTGCACAAGCATTTCAATACCCCTCCCTTAGGGTGTCCTCACACTAGGCCATCCGAACGGTGCCAAGGCACGTTTGACCCCCATTTCCCAGTTACTTTGACAAGTGTGAGTGCTCCGAATCGGGCCCAGGCATGGTTCATTTGGCTAGTCCTGCATGGCCCGGTTGGGAGAGGTGTGCCAGAGCGCGGTTCATTTGGCTTTTGGTGCGGTACGCTTGTAATGTGATTGCAAAGTGTGACTGAGCACGAAACTAAAGACCCAGTGTCACTTTTAAAGATATATTTCATATGGATTTATTGATCATTTAAATTTTTTTTTTAATTTAAACTTATCTTTTTACAAGTCCCCACTGCACAACAGCTGCCACCTTCAGCAGACCTCCTAATACATGCAGCACGATGACTTTCATGAACATTTATGAGCGTCAAAAGTAGAGCTGTGCGATTAATCGAAATCTAATCGCAATCATGATTTGAAACGTTGTGATTAGCTAATTGCAAGAGGCTGCCATATGAAATATATTTATTATTTGATAGAAAATCGTGTAATTTATTCATTCATTCAGAAAGGCTGTGAAAGCATGCGTCCATGACCGATATGTAGGACCACATGAATTTCCGCAGATTTCCACAGATTTTTAGCCCATCATTGATTGTTTATTAACTGCTGTTTTTAAATTAATTTCAGTAATATTATTGACTAATAGGAAAATATTCATAGGATTTATTTACAATACAGTTTGTAAAGTAATAGTTTCTGTCATTTTAGTAAATATTTTATATGACAGACTTGCTTTGTTTACCAAATAAAGTGGATCTAATTGGATTCACATTGTAAACATTAAATAAATGTTTAAATAAATGTTATATGAAATAAAAAGGTATTACTTTTTATTTCATATATTAGGCTTTTAGTTACAATACTCCCTAAATCATTCCACATAAATTCGCAGATTTTTAACAAAATTGTGTGTAGAAATTGCAAAAAAATGTCCGCAGATTCTGTCTGGCCCTACTAATATGCAACCTTCGATGGACAGTATCTTATTAACTTCAAAATGAGACAGATTTATATGTCGAGTTCAGCGGCTAATCAGCTGGAATCAGCTGAGGTGACATGATGGCAACCAGCAAGACCCAGCTGTCACTTAAGTGGCCATGCCCTTAATTATGCAGACTTAATATAACTTAATGTAAATGAAACGGAGTAGTTATAAAAAAATTCACCCCCCTTACAGTTGTCATGAAGGGTAATGTTAACTATATGAACAAATCGTTCTTTGTACCAGGCTGTAAGCATCCTTTTTTTATGCTGAAAAGTTGGCCATTTTAACATTGGGCTTAATAGAAATATGCTCTATTATAGAGCCAGGACTAGCAGAATTTCAATGAATTACAGTTTGAGTTACTTAGGTATTGGCTTCTCATCAAGCGGCAACCTCCCGCTCTCCCTTGTGAACTCATAGCTCACTGTATTGCATGCATTTGTGTGACCTATATATTCATATTTATAATATTTATCACAGCCACAAACAGCTGTGTCCATGCTATTTCAAGAGTGTTGAACACCTTGTTGTGGCGAATCACGACATAGAAACAAAGAAATAGGTTAAAACCACTCTTAAACCGATTACAGTTTGATTCAGTTTGAAGATTTTTATTAGTTGTTTATATGGTAGTAAACAGTGTTGGGTGTAACATGTTTCTAAGTAACGCGTTACTGTAATTAAATTACTTTTCCACTGAAAAAGTAAAGTTACTAATTACTGTTCATTTTTAGGTATTTTAATTACAGTTACTTATAATGTACCTGCGTTACATTGTAAAATAATTAAACTCACTGAATAATCTTACACAATTTTATTAATTTATTTTCTAAAGGTAAAAGTAAACCCTGGCGCTTTAAAATCATAGTAGTGCAGATGCATGTGATAGCGCTGCGTGCCAGTTTGCTGCTAGTCATAAAGCAGAAGATGTCGGACTCAGCTGAAGCAAGTGGCTGTTTTACGAAATGAAAATATTCCCAGACAAGAACATTACTGTATTAATCAATTTATTTTTCCTCATTGCGCGCCTGCGTCCTGTAGCGTGCGGCTTTTTCAAGGTTATTGTGCACCTTACATGGGCTTGTTTAGGAAGATTACTATGAGAAAGGCTAGGATGACTACGCATATGTGACAGAGGGAGTCGGCGAATTTAACATGACTGATGCTGCTCTGTTTACAGAGTAATGAGACACCTTTTGCTCGATCGGATCACAGGTAAACAAGAGAGACACAATCCTGTTCAAAAACATGCCGTAAAAATCTTAAGCCTTTTGTCCACTTCCGATCATACTGCACGGGCTGTCATTCTAATACCGTGAAAAATAATGCTTTTTTTTTTTTTGTAAAGATCGCCTGATCGATAGATATGCAGAATAATATTTAAGAAGGTTACATTGCATCCTAAAAATTATTATGCACGTAATTATTATAGATTTTTAAAAAATAGAATATAATAAAGATGATTCAGAAAACTAAAAGGCTAAACTATTTCATGTTTGACTCGTATGTTTTATCTAAGTGTTTATTATTTACAGAGTTAAATTTTTATTATTTGTCCACTCAAGGTTTATAGGGATTTCAAGAAGTAGTTAGTTAAGTTACTTATTGAGTAATTAAGTTACTTTTCAGACAGAGTAATTAGATAAGTATTTTAAATACAAAATTGATTAAGTAATTAGTAATTAGTAATTCATTACTTTTTTAAAGTAACTTACCCAACACTGGTAGTAAACATTTTCATTTGGACTGGTGATTAAAACCAATTAAAATGCCCCATGTAAAAGCACCTAGTGTTTTGTTTGGAAATACAAAGACAGAGGTTACACATTTATTTTTGATCCAGACACTGGTTTCACTGAGATTTTCATATTGGTTTTTATCATGGAGGTTTATGAGTACAACATTTTTAATCATAAATTGGACTAACTGGATGATTTACCATGTTTAAACCTCCCAGTTATTGGTGGTAATCTGGTAGTTTTCGTAATTATCTGAGAATCCTCTTTAATGTGCAGTCTAACTTTTCAGTTTTCAATGACTATGCAAGATACGAGCCGTTCTAAAGTGACCCTCTGACAGCAGGTTGTCCAATGAATGCCAAAGGAATGAACATTTCAGCCACAGCAAGAGAATGGGTCATTCTAAGAGTGGGTTATTCTAGAGTTATTCTTTTTGCAGTCCCCCCAAAAAATACTGGTCATCTATAAATCAATTTCAGAGAACCTCACGTTTTGGTTCAACAATGGTTCAACATCGCAGCTGGTATTTCTTGCCAATTTAGTACTAAATGATAGGAATGTGTTTCAGCCTACAGTCATGCTGTTTAAAGTCTTGGACACAAAGAGCCAACGTTTGGGCATTTGGCTTCGTTGGGCTGTCGGTCAGTCAAGTTGGTTTGGTGTCGTGTCATGTTTGGTTAACATTGGATAGAGTTGACCCAATTCAACATGTAGAATCATCATCGGCTGAAGAGAGTGCTCTGATTGGTTATTCAGCAACAAATCAGAGCGCAAAAACAAAAATTGATATGACGTACCCAAGTAAACTATTGAAGTCGAGAAGGAACAAAGAAAGCCAGCTGTAATTTCACGGCATTTGTCAAATGCTTGCAAACTATGTTGATTGTTGGATTGTTAGAGACGTTTGCATGAATGAATCCCTTCACGGTGAGTGACAATTACAGTGATAATAGCTTTTACAATAGCTTTTTTATGTTTTGTGTGTCCTTGTCAGAAGTTCCAGTTTCCATGTTCCATATGCAGCTTCTTAGTCCAGGTGAACTAGACACCAGCAGATAACACTTGTTTTTCATCTCTGCTTGTTGTTTGGCATTGATGGTGTGCTGTTAACTGAAAGCTTACTCCGCAGCGACCAAACCTCTCATCAGTAAAAAGATTAAAAAGTTTAGACTAACATTGCTCAGGAGGATGTTGTGTGGACAGAGAAAAATAATAATTTATTTGGGTCTAGTAAACATTACTCTTACAAGCTGAACCCAAAATGTGTAAAGAAGTCAGTGATGGGTGGAGGCTTAAGTTTCAAGGGTTGGTGGAAGTTTTCTGCCAGCAGGAGTTGAAATGCTTTTTAAATGCCATGCAGAGTGAATGCATTCGTTTATCAGTAGCTCTTTCGCTATGTTCATTCCTCAATTAGCCAGCAATGTTTATACAGGATAAACCCTGTCACACATCACAAAAAGCAAAGCAGTTCCTCCAAGCTGAAAACATTTCAATATGAACCAGATTTAAAATCTGATTAAAATTTTGCTAGAAAAATCCTTGACTAAGGCTAAGGAAACCAATACAGCCACCCAAACCGAGGAAGAGACTGAGGAAGTGTGTACACCAGAGAATCTGTGACTTTCTGTGTAAAGGGGTCTTCTGAGTTAAATGCCATCTTTGGGGTTTGAGGTTTCAAATTTATTTGAAGTAAATGTATTATTATATATCATTGTTTTATAATGAATACAATCACTGATTATTTAAATTTTGCTCATCTGCTTACCAAAACAAAAAAACAAAACTTTTAGCTCATTTAAAGGAATTTCATGAATCAATAATTGCATGGTTTTATATAACAAACACGTTTGTGACTGAATTATGTAGTAGAAAAGTCATTATTAAAAACATCTACATTTATTTTAGATTATGGGGCTGCTATTATATTAGGTGGGCTGTTCATTCTGCACCCATGACATTAAATCGTTGCTCTCAGTGAACCATTGTCACTACCAGTTGCTATTTTTACAATAGCACATCTTGATTTTGGTTGTAGTTTTCAGTTGAAGGGCAACAAGACAAGCAATATCTTCACTGCTTGCCTAGTAATAAGAAGAGGAGAAAAGAACAGGAAGATGTCTCTGCTGTTTCCCAATGTGGCTTTCACTTGATATCCAGAGGCATTTAGACTTTTTGGCGATAAATCGATGGTATGGCATTTGGTTTAAGCCAATGTTTATATCCATCGCCACCTGTCGCCTACTAAAACCTCAAAAAGAGCATTACCCTCACAGGAAAAACCCTGTAATATGAATTGATGAAAGTAATGTGTTTTCTTTTTATGATTAAGTACAGTTAGTATGAAACAACTTGTTGAAATGGAAAAAATTATGTTTTTATTTGTGTTTTGGAATCAGCTGAGAGAAGTAATGTTCATGCATTTAGTATCTTTCATTCTTTTTAAAAGACAGTTAATCCAAAACTGAAAATTTACAGTTAGTTTACTCACCCTCAGGCCATCGAATATAGTGTGACTTCTTTTCTTCAGTAGAACATTTTTTGGTCCTTGATAAGACCCAAGAGGAGAAAAGAACAGGAAGATGTCTGTTTCCCAATGTACTGAAGAGTTTACTTGATATCCAGAGGCATTTAGAGTTTTTTTTTTTTTTTTGATGAAAAATTGATCGTATGGCATTTGGTTAAGTCCAATAGGTATATCATTTGTCACCTGTCGTCTACCACAACCTCAAAACAAATACTACTTCACAGTAAAAATCCAGTAATATGACTGAATAAAAATGAAAGAACTCACTCTTAATTGAATCTTTAGAAATGAGTTTAGTCACTAAGGCTGCATTTACACTGCATGGTTCAAGTGACTCAATTGCGATATTTATTTTTATATTCTTATTTTTTCTCCCATGTGGCACAGATCGCATCCGTGCCCTCGTGTCTGCTGTGTAAGCGGGTAAATCGGATTTTCACCTGCCAATACAAGTCGCACATTATTAAAAACCATAGCGAATGACATCAACCCTGACGCTTTCATTTCGAAACATACTTCAGCAGAGTCCCAAACCTTAAAACTCATACACGAGGACTAAAAAGCTTTTAAATTGTCATATAGCATAAGTATTTAAGCATGTTAATGAGGGAGAGAGAGTGCAACATCCGCTTCGTAATAAATATAAGCTAAAATAAAACTGTGGCATACATCACATGCATAAATCACGCTATGGACATTATATTAAGATGCCTACTGGTTTATAAAGGCCTACATTTTTAAAAGATGGCCAAATGAGAACGTTTCTGCCATAAACTATAGTAAAACAACTTGTCAAAAAAAAAAAGAAAAAAAGGAAACTCTGTGAACACATTAAATACAGGAATGGAGAAAAGAGCGCTCTTTTACAATCTGCTGTTAGTCAGTGCCTGCTCTTTTTTTTTAAATATTTTTTTAATATATATATATTTTTTAATTAGTCATTGTGCCTTTGCCATGTGCTGTGTTAATACAGACAATCGAATAAGAGTGAATTTTAAAAGATCATGTAAAAAAGTCGTAACTAAATCGTAAATGACCATCAAGATCTGCAGTGTACATGCAGCCTAGGTAATGTGTTTTCTTTTTATGAGTAAGATGATTAATTCTTTCTTTTCTAAGTTAGTATGAAATAACTTATTAAAATGGAGAAAATAATGTTTTTATTAGTTATTTTTATTTTCTAAAAGATAGGTGGTCTAAAACTAAAAATGTACAGTTAATTTACTCACTCTAAGGCCACTAACTAAATCCTTCAGTAGAACATTAACGAAGATTTTTAGCTGAATCCTTGTTACTTTTATAACCCAGTACAATAGTCCCCCATTTTTGAGATTTAAAAAGCCAGGGCAAACTCTGTACATGCAAGCCATAGTGGGCATGATGAACATATGCTGGAGTGACTGGGTTACCGTTGATGATTAATGAATCACCAAGGACCACAGATTTAGCAAATAATAAAAAAAGTCACCTACATCTTTAATAGGCTGAGAGTGAGAAAATGAACCGTAAATTTTATTTTTTGCCTGAACTTTCTCTTTAAATTTTAGGCACACAAAGGTAGGGAAAACCTTATGTAGTGTTTTTCACCTCGATTTTCAAGATCGGCACACAATGTGACCAGACGTGCTAAAGATGTATTTTAAAAATAGATCTGTTTTTATCTACGTGAAAATAAAATATGGAAACTGCATTTTTCAGGGCGCCACGGTGGCCTAGTGGTTAGCACGTTCACCTCACAGCAAGAAGGTCGCTGGTTCGATTCCCGGCTGGGCCAGTTGGCATTTCTGTGTGGAGTTTGCATGTTCTCCCCGTGGTTGCGTGGGTTTCCTCCGGGTGCTCCGGTTTCCCCCACAGTCCAAAGACATGCGGTACAGGTGAATTGAGTAAGCTAAATTGTCCAGTGTATGTGTGTGAATGAGAATGTATGGATGTGTTTCCCAGAGATGGGTTGTGGCTGGAAGGGCATCCGCTGCGTAACAAATGCCGGATAAGTTGGCGGTTCATTCCGCTGTGGCGACCCTGGATTAATAAAGGGACTAAGCCGAAAAGAAAATGAATGAATGAACTGCATTTTCCTAAATACATTTTTACCATTCTGTAATTTGCAAATTTCGGACGAAAATTGTCATTTTGCTGCCTCTACAAAACTGGTCAAAGGTGCAGTAAGAGATCTCCCACAATGCTAACCCTTTAACATAAATCTCTTAAACACAGTCCCCCCCCTGCTGTTCAAAGCATGAAAACATGAGCGCGTGCACCTTAAAGATGACAGGAGAACCCTCTCTCATGTGTTGAGCTAAAGCGACGAAGTAGCATGGTAAACAATATAGGCAGCTTGTCACAGGCTGTCATTGATCAAAAATGAACCAATGTGAAACCAACTTCAGCTCAGTAAAGCAGGCTAGGCAGAATAGCGCTATTTACTGATGTTTTGTTGTCAAACTAAATCAAATCTACATTATCGATGCTGTAAACGTCCCTTTTGAAACTGAAAATAGTAACATTGCTCTATCACCGGAAGATTTCAGTGGCTGAACAACACTTCTGTGCATATAACCCATTTGTAACAACATCATCATCAGCTTTGCTTGACTAAAATTATTTTAAAACACAACATTACCTGTCTAAAAGAAATCCTTCAGCCATGGTGTCGTCCTTCCTCCAGCGTTTAAAAGTAACTCCATTATAGATTCAGGATTTTAAAAAGTTTTCATTCAGCATGTTTTTACCGCTCCCGCTCGCACGCACACTCTCTTTCTCACATGAATGCGCAGCATGTGTATGCACAAACGGCAGATCTGTGTGAAAACAGGTGCGCAGTAGCTCAAGTCTGCATTTGCTGGTAGACAGTTTGTGCTACTTATCGGAATTATGGGAGATGTCGGCCCAACACTATTTTAATTGGATGAAAATTTTTTAGTTTTATGACTTACCAAGAATATAAAAATACATGTAAATACATTTAGATAATTTACTTACTATTGGAATGTGAAGAGACTTTTAACCAGCACAACAAAAATGTCTCTGAGGACAATCACCTACTGCACTTTTAACTTTTAAAGCCAATTAATACTTGATGTGGTATGTCAATATGTCCATGTGGTTTGTCCAGTGTCACCTTTACATAGTGGTATACTCTGCCAAACACTGAAGTGCACAAAAAATTACTACACAAGATCTGTGATTGGTTGGCTTAGTAATACAGTGGAGGAACTATGACGTCACCTTGTAGGCCAATCGGCTGCTAGCATAAAACTGATTCCCTCGATATAATCCCCAGAGGATTTTCCCATAGGCTTTTCGAAGTTTGCAAATAGTAAGTTGTGTGTTCAAACACTGTTCATGACACTTACACGTTTTGTCCAGCCGGATAATCCTCACACGAAAATACAATTTTTAGCACTTTTGGGTCGTAAATGCAAACGCAAGAACTGAAAAGCTAACATGAGGGTATAAACTGACTTCAGCCTTCGGGGCGCTCACCAGTGATGTGAGCACCACCTTACTACAGACAACTCTTCAAGCTTATTTTTTAGAAATATGGTCAATCACAAAGGTTTAATCTCTCGGTTTATTATATTATAATCCACGCTATATATCATAAACAAGTAAATACGCGAAAACACATAGACATACGTGCCTTTTGGACAGTTTTTACGTGGGAAATACATTTTGTTTTGCTTTACGGTAGTTGTAAAAGGTTTAAAACTGTATGTATAAATGTGCCTATATACTGTAGTATCATGATAAGACATTTAAATAAGCATATCGCTCGCGTGCATACAGCCCTCTTACCTTATTAATACACGACAGAAGTGAGGCGTGAGGAACAAGTCTATCAAATACCTGCAAGTTCCATCATGCACACAGAACAACATTTAATATTCTTTTTTTTGTCACGAAGTACACCGAAATGCAGCCCATACAGTCACACATGTTCTACATTTGGAGGAGGAGTGTATGACAGAGTTAAATGTGTTTAGATGAAGAAAAAACAACGAAAAATCCTTTGATCACATTAAAATAACAGCTCACATGTGTGTATTTTTTACACATTTATTCACATGTTTGCATTACTTGAGAGCAGAAAAGAGAGGCTGCAGTGGTCAGCAGTAAGTTATCTTCATAATATCGTTTTATTAAAATAAATGATCAACACATGATCCTGTTCTAGTAGTCTTTACAAGTGAAGGCATTATCTACACACAATATGAATTCCCAATTAGAAAAATGCTAAAAACTATAAAATACTATTCATGTAAATACTTAAATAACAGTCAAATCCTAATGCCCACCGCAAGTAGGCTGTGCTCCAGACCAGTGCAGCTGGATGACGTATAATGTCTCAGACACCGCCTGTAGTCACATTTAGCAACTTGATAGCAACCGTCTTTTAAAAGAAGCATAACCGAATTAAAAAATCAAAAGTGTGGTGTAACTGATGTGTTTTATGTTGTAGAATAAAACGTGAAAGTATATCGAGTTTGTGTTTGCCACGAACCTTATTTAAGTGATTTAACTGAAATCCCATTCCAAAAACCCATTGACTTTTGGAGGAGGGAACCGGAACTGCTAAAATGCTAACTTGCTTCTGGGTTTTTGCATACAAATTGATGTCATAGTTCCTCCACTCAATGAGTATGGGTGGGACTGAGAGCTGTGGGAGTGGAGTGAGGCTGGTGGCTGAAGTCTTCAAAGGAATATTAAGCCAGAAATGAAAATTTACTCACAAGTGGTTCTACATCCTTATGAGTTTTTTTCTTCTGTTGAACACAAAATGTATTTTGAATGAAGCTGATAACCTGCAACCGTTGACTACCATAGTAGAAAAAAACAAACACTAAAATAATAAACGTACAGGTTTATTACAAAATATCTTATTTTTCTGTCCAACGGATGAAAGAAACTCATGACGGTTTGAAACAAGTAAAGAGTGAGTAAATATTAATTTTAGGTGGAACTTTCCCTTTAACAAGTCTCAAGGTCCATGGAGGAGCTCTGGATGGATACCCTTGCTTTGTTTTATGATTACAGTTGAGCATTTGGCCATTCCTGTCATTTTCTTTTCTGAATGAGTGTGAGTTTGAGCTATTGCTGCATTCCAAGTAGGGCTGGGCGATATGAAAAAAAAAAATGCAATCTCGATAATTATTTTCCATATTGAATGATAACGATATATATTTTGATATGCAAATTTAAAAGAGTACCCCAACAATGACTGAAGCCACAAAAATTAGAGGGTCCATTAAATGGCATAACATATTTTCGATGGCTGAAAATTCGGTACATCTCTAATATCAATACACTTTTACATTCTTATTGTTGCACATTCCTGCAATGTGAGTTGCTTTTAGATCAGTATAGAGTAAAAAAAAAAAGTCCAGAGCTTATCATTTTCATTTGCATAAATTTTATTGTGATTTAATATAATATCGTTTATCGGCCCAGCCCTACTTGCAAGCATTCACAGCATCAAGAGAACTGGGAAAGAAAGTCAACTCCTTGGACCAGAAACTCCACAACCTACTAGTGTTTCGGCAGTGTTATTGCACAGCAGCAGAAAGAAAAGGTATGCAAGGAATGCGCCATGAGGTATGGTGCTCTTTCAACGCAGAAGTACAAATCTGGCCTTAGTATAGTAATATGCAGTTGAAGTCGAAGTTATTAGCCCTCCTTTGGGAATTATTTGAGAAAGAAAGAAAAAAGGATGTTCAACAGAGCAAGGAATTTTTCACAGTATTTGCTTTAATATTTGTTTCTTCTGGGGAAAGTCTTGTTTTATTTTGGTTAAAATAAAAGCAGTTTTTAAAAAAAATTTAAATAAAAACATTTTAAGGTCAATATTATTTGCCCCCTTAAACAATATATAATTTTATTTTTTACAGAACAAGCCATCATTGTACAATGATTTGCCTAATTACCCTGACTAAGACTTTAAATTTTACTTTAAGCTGAATATTAGTACATTAAAAAAATATTTAATGTTTAATGGAAAAACTTCTTTCCATTAAACAGAAATTGGGGAAAATATACAGGGGGGTAGGGCTGAGCAATTAATCAAAAAATAATGGAAATCGACATTGAGAGCCTATAATCAATCAAATATTTACAGGTCAATTATTTCAAATACTTTTTTCACTACCATGTGTAGAGTCACGTGACCCCACTGTTTATACTTCTACGTCAAAAGCTTGTGGTCCAGTGCAACTTTCATGTTACCCCATACCCCCTTCATACTCCTCACTGTGGTTGACACAAACACTTAGGCACACTTCACAAAAAATGTAACTAAACATTTTGATGACGCGTAGTGCAAGCTCTATGATTGGTCGGCTTGATAGTGGCCACAAGCGTGGGCAACATGGAGGGCAGTGAGGGCATTGAAGTGAGTGTTTACAAATCTGTCCAGTCCCAGTCCTGTGGAGGAGCTCCAGTTGGAAACTTTGGTTTTGTGTTAAATTTAGGCATGGGACGATACCCGTTTTCAAGGTATACCACGGTTTGGAAAAGTCAAGGTTTTCATACTGCCAAAATTTTCTGCTATACCGTTCCTAAGGTATGTGTAAGATTTTTTAGGTATACATTGTAAAAACATCTGTGTTTTTGAAACAAATGAAGGCTGCAGAAGTAAATGATTCACTTGATCTATTTAGCCTGACATGTTTACTGCCTCAAAATATTTTAAATATTTCTGAAAATAAAATATATTGTGTTCCAAGCAGAAAAAGGTTTTTGTTTTTTAGCCAGACATTTTAAAGGAATATATTTTAGAGCAGTAAACACAATACCGTCATACCATGAAACTATGATATTTTTATCCAAGGTTATCATGCAGTCAGAATCTTATACCAGCCCATGCCTAGTTAAATTATGATTAAAGTCATTGCAAGTCCACTGGTTCCTACCTCTGAAGGAGCGAGTTTGAGTTACTTGTACATTAAAATAGCATTCAGAAAAAACAAAACACTCATGAAGAAACCTGACACAGAAGAACATTAAAACCTACTGCCAGCTAGCATTTCGGAAGTGTTATTGCAGAGTAACACAAACAGCATGCAGAAGTATAAATGCACGGCTGCATGCAAGGCATGCAGTTAAGGCTGATTGTGTGGCACAATGTGTGGCTAAATTCAGTTGTTCAACGCTGATGTTCAATAAATAATCATAGATAGTAGTTAGTGTGTGTTTCCTTCAACTGTTTTAAAATCAAATAATGCCCCCTTCAAAGCAAGCATTTTTCTTGTACAAAACTTGATCATGAACTATTAAATGAATAAAAATTAAATGAATAAATAATCAAGTCGTAATCGAGTCAAACAGTTAAATTACTCGAGATATCAATTTTAGGCCAAATCGCCTAATAATTCAGGAGACTTCATCTGTACATTTCTGCCTTTTAATATTTTGGCATTTTTCATTTTTGTATTAATAATCTTTAAATAAAAGGAATGATAAAAATTGACCTCTGGTTGAGGTGACACTGACCCATCTTTGATTATCAGGGCATCCATAATCATCTTGTGTTGATTTGGGGATGAGAGGATGTGGCTCTGTGTCAGACAGTTCAGGCAAGATCTTTCTCAGCCTGTTAGCACAGCTGTGCCCCTTCATAATCATGTCTGCCTCTCATGTCCCACACTTGACCTTGCATTAGTATCTTCTTCCTCCCATCACAACCATCGTTGTTTCTCGAATCACAGTTCTGATATGATATCACCCACATTATCTTCAGAATAATGACATTCTGATAAAGAATTAAATAATGCAGAGTATGTTATGAATACTTTTTTTTTCTTTTTTCTTGAAGGGAACAGCCACTATTCAGCGTGAAGGCGCACGTCTTCCAAATTGACCCAGCCACTAAACGAAATTGGATTCCGGCCAGCAAACACGCTGTCACCGTCTCCTTCTTCTTTGATGCCGGCAGGAGTGTGTATCGCATCATCAGTGTAGGAGGCACTAAGGTGAGCAACACAAAATTCACAAGGTATTTTATCTTGCCCCTAAAATTTCTTCTAAATAGTAGTAAATGCTATTAAACCTGCCAAGACAAACTTCTGCTAAGGAGTAGGAACAAAGTCTTAAAGGGGTAGCTCACCCAAATATCAAGATTTACTAAATTTTTACTCAGCCGCAAGTGGCTCTAAACCTCTTCGAGTCTCTAGTCTCTGCCTAGTTGATGCCAGAGGTCAGATGAGAATGGCCAGATCAAATAAACACTCGTTACAACTGAGGTATGCAGAAAAGCATCTCTGAATGCACAACATGTTCAATCTTCATCTCAAATTGACCTCATCAAAATCAGACAATATAAGATTGGAAAAACGTTACCTGGTCTGATTTCTGCTGCAACATTCAGATGGTAGGGTCAGAATTTGGTGTCAACAACATGAAATCATGGATTCATCCTGCCTTGTATCAACAATTCAGGATGGTTGTGGTGGTGTAATGGTGTGGGGGATATTTTCTTGGCACAATTTGGGCCCATTAGTACAGTACCAAGTGGGCATGATGTCAACGCCACAACCTACCAGAGTATTGTTGCTGGTATTGTTGCAGGATAACCTGCCATGTCATAAAGTGTGAATCATCTCAGTCTGTTTTCTTGAACATGACAATGAGTTCACTGTAGTCAAATAGCCTCAACAATCATCAGATCTCAATCCAATAGAGCACCTTTGGGGTGTGGTGGAACAGGAGGTTTGCATCCTGGATGTGCAGCTGATAAATCTGCAGCAACTGCATGATGCTATCATGTCAATATGGACCAAAATCTCTGAGGAATATTTCCAGTACCTTGTTGAATCTATGCCACAAAGCATTAAGACAGTTCTGAAGGCAAAAGTGGGTCCAACTCAGGTACCTAATATAGTGGCCGGTGAGTGTATTTCTGACCATATGGAAATACGTCCTTGATTATAACTTTTTAAAACCTCACTGTGGTTAAAAAATGTTTTCTTTTCAAGGCATATTTGTTGCCACAGCCATTTTAGGACAATGTGTTTTTTGGTCTTACTGGTTTAGAACTCCTCTTCACTACTCTAAACATTCCATTGATTTAGAGTTTTAGTGCTAAACACTTTGAAATACTCTTAATGCTAAAATTTAGGAGTACTTTAAAGATTTTCTTCTAAACTTTGGCCTTGAGATGTACTGTGGATACATGTCATTTCTGTTATTTGCGTCTTTATTTTGCTAAAAGTCTTTTCTTTTTTGTCTGTTATGTAGGCTATTATCAACAGCACAATCACACCTAATATGACTTTCACAAAAACGTCACAGAAGTTTGGCCAGTGGGCAGACAGCAGGGCGAACACAGTATATGGCCTTGGGTTTTCCACCGAGCAGCAACTTCAGCAGGTAAATGCATACTGTATTGTGGACTGATAAACTGTTTTATAAACATATTCATGCTATATTAATTTTCTATAACTTGGTTGAATGATGTTTTTAATATTTTGTATTTTTAGGGGATCATACTAAATGATTTAAAGAGCCCACATGGTGGGTTGAGAACGGTTAAATTTCACTTTTTGAAGTCCCAAACAACAGGATGATATGTATGCAAGGTTAAAAAACACTTTCGATGTCTTATAATATCTATTTATTTTTACCTCATTTTCCCACCGACTCTCATATGAATCGTCTGAGCGAGTCTTTTTCCCCAAGCACCCCCTTTACGTGACGCTACCACGTCATGTCACCACGTCACGTCCGTGTCAGCAGCCCAATGCCAGAACATATTGAAAACAAATCACTGCGGTTGTACAACAGCGTATTGCTATATTGTTCATCATAACAACAAACATTCAGTAATAATTAACACTTCATGGACTATTGTAAGCCCACAAATAGTTACATTAGGCAGTAAGCTAAATGACTACCGCTACATGCTGCACGGAGCAAACACAATACAGACAACTACATCCATATTTACCTTGTTACAGTCAACAAGACTGGAAGAACATGCTGGTCCAAATAAACTGGGTATTGATCCATCCTTTAACAACAACCGTGCAACAAATACCGCGTCGTAAGCTGGTAGATTTGTGTAGCTCTTTTCAGAGAGATGACGCAAACACAGCACCGTGTTGGGGATGTAATTCTCATGTATTTTACGAAAAAAACCTCAACCACTCCAGGTAGGGAAAAGAGGTTTCCAGGTAGGAAAAAATAACACAGCTTTTCCCTCGCACTTCAGAGCACAGCGTCTATGGGACATGATTTAACCGGAATGCCGATAAGTTCAGTAAAGTTAGCAGCAGTCGTGTTTTCCGGATCAATAACTCATGACCGAAACATTGTTCCTACACAAATAACACCTCTTTTCAGCCGTCGCAATGTATACAATCACCTACAACCTTATTTTCCTAAAAATTAGCTTTCCTACGCGCTGGACGCATTATATTAAACTCCATGCACAGGCAGCAAAGAGACCGTTTCTTAGGAACCGTCTACAAAGAGCAAAACGCGAAAACCAATACTACAAAAGCTGTCAATAACTTCTCTCTAAATCTTTATACTGCCATCAAACAGTATAAAGATTTACTTAGATATTACTCAGATCACACGTCACTGCTGTCCCGCTGGTTAAGCTACAACTCTTACTGCAATTACTTACTTACAAGGCACTTACTGCCTTCCACTTTTTCTTCCTGTCTGTGGGCGGGGCCGGGGAGTTCAATTTTCCCGGGGTCTGCGCGCGCAACTAGTATGTTTCGCGTTGACGTCAAGCCGATACGGCTAAAGACTCGTTCTAATAACGATTCATTTAAACAACAATGAGTCGACTCTTTTATAGATGAATCAATCGTTTTAAACACTTTGCACTTTCAGATTTAAGCCTCAGCTGGACATTTCACTTTACTTAGAGCTGTGTAACACACTGCATAAAAGGTCATTTTCAAAAATCCATAATATGGGCTCTTTAAGCTTAATTAAGCTTTATTACCCAGTAACCAGTTTCTGAGAATATATCTAAAAGTACAAATGTCTACTTAAATCTGCAACTAAAATGACTTTGAATTTTTTTATCAAAGCTGTCTTTTTTGACTGTGAAAATCCTTTAAAAAAAGGCATGTTTGTTTCCATGGCAAGTGCTAAAAAGCCTTTCCAGAGTTTTTGAACCATTTGTACTAAAAACACACATTTCTTTCTGTTAAAATGACCAAACAGCTCCAGAGGGTTAAGGTTGATGATGTGGGTTGAGCAAAACTAGCATAAATTGTGAAATATTTCCTAACCAAGAATAATAAAAAAAGAAAGAAATTGTAATGAAAATGCATAAACTCATGAGACGGTTTTTACATTTTGGACGATGAATTGAAATCTATACCTGTTGTAATAATAAAAAAAAAAAAACTTGTCCTGTTCTTTATGCATATTGGTCATTACAGCATTACAGTTTTACTCAAATTTGTCTAATCCACCTCAGTTTGCAGATGTATTCAAAAACCTCATTAGCAGCTATAGCTAAAGAGCTGTATTGTGGCAAAGGGCTGTACTGCATAAAGTTTTGACTGATATAATACAAATACAAAATAACAAAATGATTTGTAATAATGTCCTGCAGAAGTCATGTTTATGGATGAGCTAAAGTATTTAGAATTATTTATCATGGTAGTATTAAGCAGAGTAGCGCCTGTTTCACACCGCAATCGAAAGCAGAGTGCAAGCAGAGACCAAAAGCAGCACGCAGGTGTTTGCCTTTCACACCGACTGCGTCTGCAGCACGCAGCTCTTCAGCAGCTGCTGCACAAATCAATCTATCTCTGTCTATTCTATCTAGTTACCTATCTCTCTCTATATACAAAAACACTTTTAAACTTCATCTGCACCAAGGCCCGCGGCAACCTCCTCCTATGCTGTTTACCTTAACCTGCAAGTCTTTATTTTATAAATTATATAGATCATACAGTACTGTATGCTTTTCTCGCTCTATGAGTGTCATTCATGTCTGGTGCACTCAGAAGACAATCGCCTGTGATATCATGTAATTTTGTTTTTGATTGTCAGGATGTTTTAGGCAAAGTTATAATAATATTTATACAATATAGTTATAATGAGTTTGGAGCACAAATTTTGTCATGGCTAACGATGCATTTTTATCTGCATTCTCAGTGTACAACTGCTTCTTGCAACTTGTGTATATGAAGAGTTCAGATGCAAAAACTTGTTAATGACGTTTGATATTTTCTTCAAAACTGTGTGTTTTTATGCGTGTATGTGTGCATGTGCATTAATATCACTTTTATAGCAAAGAATATGTTCTTTTCATGGTCTTTAAAATGACTCAACATAAACATAGGCGTCTTTAAAATTTGAGGGATGCACCAAAATGAAAATTCTTGGCCGAAACGGAAAGTCATTCATTCATTTTCCTTCGGCTTAGTCTCTATTTCAAAGGTTGCCATAGTGGAATGAACCGCCAACTATTCCAGTATATGTTTTACATAGTGGATGCCCTTCCAGCCTCAACTGGGAAACACCCATACGCACTCATTTGCACACACTATGGCCAATTTGGTTTATTCAATTCACCTACACCGCATGTTTTTAGACTGGGGGGGGGTAAACCGGAGTACCCGGAGAAAACCCACACAAACATGGAGAGAATATACAAACTAGCCAGGACTCGAACCAGCAACCTTCTTGCTGTGAGGCAACAGTGCTAACTACTGATCCACTGTGCCAACCGAAAACCAAAAAGAGGAAACCAAGGCTGAAAACCAGAACACAAAATAAATTATGGCAATGATTAGTACCATTGCATTTTTAGCTGTGACTGTGTGCTAACCTTATTAAAATCATTGCAATTGCATAAATTAATATTAAAGCTTCAAAAAATAAATCAATTACAAATTATGAAAATATTTATTTAGCAGGGTTTAGGTTATCACTTCTGGGGATGGACAGATAACATCTTACTGTTGAGTGGTTGAGCTTGTCGTCTCACGGAGATTTGAGAAAGATTTAAGAGAGTGTATTTAAATAGGGCCAGGGCATAAACTAACACTTTTGTCAAATTTAAAAATATGTAGCAGAAATATGGCTGTGATCTGTCACATAGATAGTAGCCTCAGGGATGGATAATTTCTGAATCAATTTGTGTGTGCGCTGCATTATTTTCACATAATCTTTATAATGTGGATCAAGTACTGTCGCAATGGAGTGCTGAGGATCCGATTAGATCTAATAGACACACCACAGAGATGCTGCCTCAGACAAGCACGTGCAGGCTGCGGTTTCTGTTTGCGTCATCAAAACATTCTGTTTTGGCCATGTTGTTTCGGTAATAAAATCTTTCGGCTAAATATTCGGTGCATTCTTAAGAAATACAAATAGTTTGTGAATAATGCAATATTTAATTTAATAATGAACAGTCAAGAAGTAATGAAGTATGAAAATACAACTATTAAGCACATTATCAATGTGGTTATAAATCAAGAATACAGCATTTCTGTATTTATAATTTTTTAAAAAATTTATAACGTCTATTATTGTACAGTTAATGATTAACAAATAATGAATTAACCATTTGCTAATGCTTTATAAAAACTACACACTATGAATCATTTATAACGTGTTGCCAAAATGCTTATTTTCTATGACAATTTCAGATGGCAATTAGAGATTTTTGCATGTGAACTCTTCATATATTTATAAAAAACATTTGTTGAAAATATCAAGAAGTGTTTCTGTTGTTTGTGCAGTTTTCAGAGCAGTTTAAAGAATTTAAAGAGGCCGCTCGGCTTGTTCGGGATAAATCACAGGAGAAGTTTGAGCTGTTGAGTCCCGGCCTAAACATCTCTGCTCCACAGGTAAACACTACACAACTTGAGTTAATCTATGACTGGAAACCACACTGTAACGCAATGATTAAAATGTAGACATGTAATAACTCATCATCTGTTAGTTTCAGATAACGCTCTAGGGCATTTTATTACAATGCTTTTAGCACACTAACAATAGCACATAGATTGTCCTAATTTTGAAGTGGTATAGTGCATCAAGATTTTAATACCAATCTTATAAGAGAACTGTTTGACTGTTTTTTGAATTCTTAGGAAGTGTGTGATACACAAAGCATGTCCTTACATGCCAAGAAGTGACATAGAGACACTGGTTATAGCCTGTGCAGAGTTATGTAACTGTGTTTGGTCACCCTGGGAATTTAAAAGCCATGCTCATTTTGCTTTACAGTTGGCTGACCTTTTCATTCACCATTTGTGACTCACTCATACTTCAATTATAATGCTCATTACAGCCACTTACAGCAGCGTGGGGGTATAATGAAGTATACTTGCACATCAGATTAGGATGTTAATTTATATAATCTGTTCTTTGATTAAACTGCTCAGCCCTGCTTGACTTGTTTTCCCTGAACTGTGCAGCACACACTCTTAAAAATAAATCTTCACTATTGAGTGCATGAAGAATGTTTAATATCTATGGAAAACTTTCCATGGCACATATATATATATATATATTTTATATATATACATATATTTTATATATATACATAAATGTAGTGGGAAAAGCTTTATTTGAAAACTTCAAATTTAAAAGCTTAAATAATAAAGCTTAATATAAAGAAATGATTGCATGTGATTTGAAAAATATATATTACAGTACTGAGAATCATAATTGAGAAAAATTGAAAAATAAAATAATAATCATAATAATATCCAGATTCATTATGTAATGATGAAATGGAGGAAATGTATATAGTTGCAAAGAAGAGTATGTGAACCCTTTGGGATTACTTGCCATACATTTAACAGAAAATGTGTTCTGATCATCATCTAAGCCACAACAATAGACAAACAGTCTGCTTAAACTAATAGCACACAAATATTATATGTTTTCATGTTTATATTGAACACAGCATGTAAACATTAACAGTGCAGGATGGAAAAAGCATGCGAACCTTTGGGTTTAATAACTGATTGACCCTCCTTTGGCAGCAATAACCTCAATCAAGTGTTTGCTGTAGTTGCAGATCAGACCTGCACAATGGTCAGGAAGGATTTTGGACCATTCCTCTTTACAAAACTGTTTTAGTTTAGCAATATTCTTGGGAAGTCTGGTGTGAATCACTCTTTTGAGGTCTTGCCACTGCATCTCAATCGGGGTGAGGTCAGGACTCTGACTGGGCCACTCCAAAAGGTGTATTTTCTTCTGTTGAAACCATTTTGTTGTCGATTTACCTCTGTGCCATGGGTTGTTGTCCTGTTGCATCACACATCCACCCATGATGGCCCCTCCAACATAATGTACAGTTGGAAGAGGTTTTGATGTTTGTGTACTGTACCTTTTTTTCCACACATAGCATTGTGTGTTCTATTTAAACAACTCAATTTTGGTTTCATCTGTCCACAAACATTACTTCCTGTCGATTTGTCAAGAACGGAGTCTTTAGCAGAAACAGTACTTCTTCAGACACAGGATTCCTCTTTACCTAATTGAGCATATTGTGCTGTGCACTTGCAGTCAACTTTACAGGGTGACCAGGCCTAGGGATAGTAGCAACAGTGATGAACTTTTTCCATTTTTAGACAGTCTGTCTTATAATGTGTTCACACCAGACGTGGATGAAGTGTCAAGAGCAAGTGATTTACATGTTAAGTCAATGCATGGATGCAAATAGACATCCAGTAGCACAGTTCATGCAAATGAGCATGTGTTGTTGGTTTTACTGTTGTTGGAAATCCTCCTGTCAAAAACGGACAACAGCTCATCAAACTGGGCTCAGCATGTCATTCATGTACAGTTTCTGGAGAAGTTGATGAACTCACAGAGATGGGTGTACCTCTGAAAGGATCTATAGTGGACTCAGAAATAGTGCCGAACAAATCTACGCTGTTTTTCAGCCTTCCTAAAGCACATAAAGCACAGCTACTCTCAATAAAATCCATGACTCCGTGCGAAACCGCCTACTACTGAGTAGGTACTGCATTTGAATTTAAACATACTACTCGGCCGTTAGAAAAGTATGTCCTATACAGTATGTATGTGAACAGTATGAATAGATTTCGGACGTACTACATCCGCCATTTTGTCATAGTCGCATGACCTGCCTGCGTCAGTTGTGTCACTTCACTCCAGTTCATAAATGCTCTTATATGGCCTCATGAGATAGCGTAGCGTGCATGGGATGTGCACTTTATAATCTCGCCGGAAGTAGTAGGTCATCAGGGTTCTTCTCGCATACTGATTTTCAAATTCTATGAATTCAGACATACTATTCGGCTTGCATACTATATATTATGGAAGCATGCAGTTTCGGACGCAGCCCATGTTAGCCATTTAGCAATGATGCTAGAGTCACTGGGCAGGCAGAAGCCCCACCCATGACGTGAACCCATGTCTGTTGTGATGTGAATTTGATGCACAAATTAATCAAAATTTTACATGCTAATAAAGAATGTAAACCCAAAATGTTCACTTGTCTACACATGAATACCATGATTTATTTGAGCAAGCTGCGTTTGGTGTGAACGCTCCATTACAGTGTACACATGAACACCTTTTAGTGAAACACAGTTTTTAGAGATGCTTTTGTAACCCTTTGCAGCTTCATTGAATAAAATTCAGTTCTTTTGTGCAAGGTTCATGGTTCACATCAGGCAATGCTTCTTGAGAACAGAACTTACTGTATGTTTTTTTTTTTCTTATAGGGTAGGACAGTTTTTTTCTAACACATTCAGTCTCATCACAGGTTGACTGAGGGTGCTTTCACACTTGGTTCAATTGCCTGGACCGTACCCAAGTTCGATTGTCCCCCCTTGCCACCCGCTTGGTTGGTTCGTGTTCACACTGTCTTTTTTCCTTCTGAACCCCGGTACGCTTGCGTCATCAAGCCGATGTTTTGTGTACGTCTGTTGCCAGGCGACGGACCCGAAAGCAAAGCGCCAAACGGGAGAGACGTCCGCACATCGCGGTTGTTTCGCTTTTACTGAACCTTTCGGTTTAGAACATACAGAAAACGGCTCGCGTCTATCTGCCACAAACATATTATACACGTTCAGAAAATCACGTGATGTCCCAGCTGTTTTTAGAGGAGACAAGCATTATCACTGTGTTTGCTCTGTCTCAGTCGCGCTTGTCAGCGCGTGATACTCAGACAGACACACACACATACAAACACACACACATACAAACACACACACGAATGAACGTTATAAAAACTATAGTTTGCTGTACTGTTGACGGTTCACTTCCGGCTTTTGGTACGATTGCATTCATACAACAAGTGAACCGTACCAGAGTTCACATGAACCGTACCCCAGACCACCTCTTTCAGGCGGACTCGGGTACGGTTCACGAGTGCGCACCCGAGTTCAGAAGACGTGTTCACACTAGCTAAACGTACCGTACTATGACGTCAAACGAACCCGGGTGCGGACCAAAAGTGCTAGTGTGAAAGCACCCTGACAGACTCCAGTTAGCTCTTGGACAAGTCATTAGCCTAGCGGTTCACTTACTTTTTCCACCGGTCACTAGGAATTTTTACATGTTGCATTCAATAAAAATGAAAACATTTAATGTTTGTGTGGTATTAGTTTAAGCAGACTGTGTTTTCCTATTGTTGTGACTTAGATGAAGATCAGAACACATTTTCTGCCCCCTTTCTGCAAAAATCCAAGTAATCCCAAAGTATTCACATACATTTTCATGCAACTGTATGAGAAGTCAAATGAAATAAGTATTTATATTTCTTTCATATTGTTTTTAAACTGCATGTTTGGCTTTTATTACTTAATGTTTCATGACTGCAATAAGAACAGTAATTTATTAGTAATATAGCAATATACTCATTTAAATAGGACTTTAAAAAAATCCAATTGCAGTATTTTTGTGCAGTGAACGTGTCCAGATACTTTCCACTAATAAGGCATTAGTGTTTTGAAATATTCTTATTTCTGTTGAAATAATCTCACAATTGAAAACATCTCAGAATCACCGGAATATGCTGTATGTCTTGTGCCCCCATATACAATATTCTGTAGTGGTTTAATGGCCATGACAGGCTTTTCGCTCTTTTGCGTCCAAATGTGCCTTTCTAGAGCGATTGAAGCGGGCCACTGACTGAGAGCTATTCATTATTTAATCAAACCTGAGTGTTCAGAGTTCAAAACATCAACGTTGTGAGCTGAATAATGCTGCCCTTATTAATTAATAAAGTGTTGTTGTTTTTCTCGGGGTCCTACATGAAACCAGGGGTGATAAGGAAAACGGAAGCGTATAAATAAGTCAAACAGAGAGATTCGCTCTTTGATCACTGACTCTATATTGGTGTCTGCTTCTAAAAGCTTTCAGGCCAAATCCAGTATTCTGTTTATATGACAGCTATTTTTCATTGTGAAACATAAACGAATGTCTCTTACATGTCAAAGAGTCTGTTTTGACATGGTTTTGAATCTTTTGCAAGGAAGTGGATGTAAATCTTGCCACACTGATATATTTGTTTGAGATTGTTATTAAGAGTTGATTTTTGCTAGTTTGATGAATAGGAAATAAATAAAGAAAAAAAGAAACTACAGCTTATCCTTGCTGTTGATTTGGTCATTACTAGGGCCAGGCCATATATATAACTGGATTTATATGGCTTTGCAAGTATAAGAAATGAAACTTATAACAAGAAATAATAATAATAAAAAATTTACATCCATATAAAGTGAGGGGAAAAAATTTTTTGAACCCCAGCTGATTTTTTTAAGTTTGCCCACTAACAAAGAAATGACTAGTCTATAATTTCAATGGTAGGTTTATTTGAACGGTGAGAGACACAACAATAACAAAAAAAAAATAAAATCCAGAAAAATGCGTTTCAAAAAAAGTTAAAGTTAAAAGAAATTAATTTGGATTTCTATGAATGAAAAAAGTATTTGATCCCTTTGAAAATCTGCTTTAGTACTTGGTGGCAAAACCTTTGTTGGCAATCACAGAGGTCAGCCGTTTGTTGTACTTGGCCACAAGGTTTGCACACATCTCAAGGGGGATTTTAGCCCACTCCTCTTTGCAGATCCTCTCCAAGTCATTAATGTTTCGGGGCTGATGTTTGGCAACTCTAGGGGATTAAGGTCTGGAGACTGACTAGGACACTCCATGACCTTAATATGCTTCTTCTTGAGCCAATCCTTTGTTGCCTTGGCCGTGGGTTTTGGATCATTGTCATGCTGGAGTACCCAAACACGACCCATTTTCAATGGCCTGACTGAGGGAAGGAGGTTCTCCCCCAACATTTGACAGTACATGGGCCCCATCCATCCTCTCTTTAATGCGGTGCAATTGTCCTGTCCCCTTGGCAGAAAAACACCCCCAAAGCGTAATGTTTACACCTCCATATTTGACGGTGGGGATGGTGTTTTTGGAGTCATAGGCAGCGTTTTGAATTGATGTCAGAGCTCGATTTTGGTCTCATCTGACCACAACACTTTCACCCAGTCCTCCTCTGAATCAGTCATATGTTCAGTGGCAAACTTCAAACAGGCTTTTACATGGGCTTTCTTAAGCAGGGGACCTTGCAGGCACAGCAGGATTTCATTCCTTCACGGAGTAGCGTGTTACCAATCGTTTTTCTTTGGTGACTTTGGTACCAGCTGCCTTGAGATCATTGACAAGTTCCTCGCGAGTAGTTCTGGGCTGATTCATCACTGTTCTCATTATCATTGAAACTCCAGGAGGTGAGATCTTGCATGGAGCTCCAGTTTCTACCATTTGTGAATAATTGCACCAAATGTTGTCACCTTCTCACCTAGCTGCTTGGCAATGGTCTTGTAGCCCATTCCCACCTTGTGTAGGTCAACAATCTTGTTCCTGAGACCCTTTGAAAGCTCTTTGGTCTTGGCCATGGTGAAGCGTTTGGAATCTGGATTGATTGATTGCTTCTGTGGACAGGTCTCTTTTATACAGGTAACAAGCTGAGAGGGCTGCCAATGTCAGCTCTGTACCTGTATAAGATCCACCTGGGAGCCAGAGATCTTGCTGATGGATAGGGGATCAAATACTTATTTCATTCATAGACATATAAATTAATTTCTAACTTTTTTTGAAACACATTTTTCTGGATTTTTTTTGTTATTGTTGTGTCTCTCACTCAAATTATAGACTGATCATTTCTTTGTTAGTGGGCAAACTTACAAAATCAGCTGGGGTTCAAATATTTTTTTCCCTCACTGTATGAAAAGAAAACAAATCTTACTAGTTTACAATTTAAGTTATGTGTAATAAAATTAAATGACACAGCAAAAAGTATTGAACAAATGAAGAAAGGGAGATATAAAAAGGCAGTGAAAGCCCAGACAGCAGCTGAAATCTCTCAGAAGTTATTCAGCAACCCTCTGCCCTTCCTCGTTGTTAATTATTATTAGCTGCTTCAGTCCAACATCTACATTAGCAGGATGATGAAGATGAAACGAGGGTGGACATTTCAGCAAGACAATTTTCAAGAATCCAAAACACAGCCAAGGAAGCTCTCAAATGCTTTCAGAGAAAGCAAATCAAGCTGTAGAATGGCCCAGTCAGTCCTCTGACTTGAATCCGATAGGAAATACAAAATAAAGATCAGTTTGGATGGACGAAATCCGCAGAACCATCAAGATTTTCTACACTCTGTTGAAGACTGTGAAAAAAAAAATCACACCTGAGCAATGCATGTTTCATTCTCCACGAGAGGTGTTTAAGCCTGTCATCACGTTGAATACTTGTTTCTCCCACTGTATCTATTAAAAGACTGTACTGTACATAATTCATCAAAATGTTTGTAAATTTTTAAATAATGTTTCAGAAATTTTTATGAAAACTGAATAAACGTACTGTATGTTCACACGCGTTAAAAATAAAATAGACTGTAAAAGTAAATAAAATTATAAAATAAAAGTAAACGGGCGAGATAGTGAGCTTTTTTTTGTTGTTTATTTCTGTGGCTGCAGATTCTGTGTGGCACTAGTCACTACAGCATACAGCAGTTGCACAGAAATTTTAGATATCCCCCAAATTGAAGTGTACGTTGTTTGTGTCTTTTTGATTTATAAGCAGTTATAGGTCAATAACTAGAATAAATTGTTTGTGCTGTTAGGGTCTAGGGGTATGATTCTCACTTCCCGGACAAGTTTCCATTTGTCAAAGCTGGCAAGCAAGCCTACATATGTTTGATACTATTATATACAAAAATAACATGTAAAGTAAAATTAGCTTAGGAAAAAAAATGAAAGATAACATAAGAAGGACAAGCAAGCGATCACCAACTGAAGGGAGCTGTTTATATTTGCAGGCATCAGTCTCAACACTGAGAGCTAGAAGTCTTCAGTAATAATCATGTCACTCACCCTAGCTGCATCCTACAAAACAAATAGACAACAGACGAAGATCAAAAATATGCTCCATACTGATTCATAACACTATTAGTAAAGTTTGTTTTAGCAAGCATCACCATTACATTATCAGCCTACTTTTTAATGATATGTTGGTAATTGACAAATAGGCAGTAAAAATGTTTTGTAAAACCCATTTTTGAAGACAATAAAAAAAAAAAATAAAAAAAAAAAATATATATATATATATATATATATATATATATATATATATATATATATATATATATATAAGTCTGTTAGAAACTATAAGGGGTCACTTATCTTATCAGTTCTTTCACTGTTTTATTAAACGTTTTTACTGAACTGTAAATTAAACATGTCCTATGGTGTGACAGGAAAAATTAAGAAAAACAAATCTTGATAATTTACAAAAGTGTGAGGGCAATTTATCTTTATTGTTGGGCACTTACCTTTATATAGTTCTATTTATTATATATAATTTCTTTCTGCACGACTAATTGAACTTTTTGGACATTTTGTCTATGAAGGGGTGTCAAAACAATGAACAACAATATATTTTTGTTATATTTGTTTTATTTTATTATATTTTTCCTACAAATTCAAATATGTGAAAAAAATACAGAGGGTACAGAATAAGTTTTTAGACCAACCACTAATTTTGCACTCTGTTATATTGCAGCCATTTGCTAAAATCATTTAAGTTAATTTTTTCCTCAATGTACACACAGCACCCCATATAAACAGAAAAACACAGAATTGTTGACATTTTTGCAGATTTATTTAAAAAAAAAATCCTGAGTAAAATGATTAAAAAAAAATTATCCTAAGTATTCAGACCCTTTGCTGTGACACTCATATATTTAACTCAGGTGCTGTCCGTTTCTTCTGATCATCCTTGAGATGGTTCTAAACCTTCATTTGAGTCCAGTTGTGTTTGATTATACTTATTGGACTTGACTAGGAAAGCCACACACCTGTCTATATAAGACCTTACAGCTCACAATGCATGTCAGAGCAAAAACAGTGCAAAAAGCAAAAAATGTCTGGTCCAGCTAATGGGGGAGCTTTATCTGTCCAGCTATTGGGGGAGAAGAGCCTTGGTGAGAGGGGTAAGGAAGAACCCAAAGATCACTGTGGCTGAGCTGCAGAGATGCAGTCAGGAGATGGGAGAAAGTTATAGAAAGTCAGGCATCACTGCAGCCCTTCACCAGTCTGGGCTTTATGGCAGAGTAAAGTGGTCTGATGAGTCTAAGATAGAACTTTTTTTTTTACCTATTCTAAGCGGTATGTGTGGAGAAAACCAGGCACTGCTCATCACCTGTCCAATGCAGTCCCAAAAGTGAAGCATGGTGGTGGCAGCATCATGCTGTGGGGGTGTTTTTCAGCTGCAGGGACAGGGCGACTGGTTGCAATTGAGGGAAAGATGAATGCGGGCAAGTCCAGAGTACTCAGGATCTCAGACTGGGCCAAAGGTTTACCTTCTAACAAACCAATGACCCTAACCACACAGCTAAAATAACGAAGGAGTGGCTTCACAACAGCGTGACTGTTCTTGAATGGCTCAGCTAGAGCCCTGACTGAAAGCCACTTGAGCCAATTGACTAAAATAGAGAGGACCTGCAGCCATGAATAGCAGAGGATCCCCACATCCAGGTGTGAAAAAATGGTTGCGTCTTTCCCAAAAAAGACTGATCAAAGATCTACTAAATATTGAGCAAAGGGTCTAAATACAATAAATCTGCAAACAGGTCAACAATTCTGTGTTTTTCTGAGGAAAAAAAATGAACTTAAACGATTTTAGCAAATGGCTGCAATATGACAGAGTGAAAATTTTTATGGGGGTCTGAATACTCATTCTGTACTCACTGTATATGAGACAAAAACAGTTGCACATCATGAGCTTCACATGAGGTTTCAGTCGCATGATCTTGAATGGGGTCTTTCAACTAATTATTTTCAGTGGAATTGCCTTTGCTTGTAGTGATGAAAATACTAATTGTGTTCATTTTTGTCATGTGTGACCGTGAGAATGCAACATTATGTCAACATCTCTTGTTCATGTATAAAATGCTTGTATCTTCTTTCTCTTTATGTCTCTTCTGTGATGATGGGACCGTCTCTCTCTTTCAGCTGCCTCAGGTAAGCTGTCAATCTACCATCTGCATCCATTTCCACTTACAATGTCCACACCTGTGTCCCTGTGCAGCTGCCATGTGCAGGTTTATTCCGCTCTTATGACAGAAAACTCAAAGCTGAATGTGAAACCCTGCAATCATGCAAAATGACATATTCCTGTTTATGTTCCAGTTTATACATAAGTCTTTTTTGAGACCTTATGGTGTCCAAAACACATAAATTTATGGCATTTAGTCAATGCATGTTTGCCTTGTGACCAGCTATATACAAGCTTACTTGTAAAAGGTCTAAATTTCCTCAGAAAATGAAATTGCAATATTGATGACATCATCCTGAACTCAGGGGCATGAGTTTGTAAAATGGATAAAAAGCCATATTGAAATATGAACAATTTAATGGAAGCAGTACATAAATAAACGATGTCTAATGTGAAACATCGCGATGGACAATGGCATCGTCGTCATATGTGGCAGTGAATTAATTATTTATGAATAATTAATTAATTCATAACAAATTAATTATTTGTAGCCTACAGTTTCATAAATAAAGACACAAATTACCACCGGTCAATCACGGAGGATCAGCGATGCCGGCTCAGCATCGCGATGTCTATCGGCGATGGACGATAGCATCGTCTATCGACCCAACCCTAAAATATATAAAACAAAAATGCTAGTTAAAAGCATGAATCAGATTTAATGATCAAAATAGAGGGTAATCTTTATTTATATGCATTGCAGATTTTGCAGCTTCACAGTTCAAGTTCAAGTTGATTTAGTTATAAAGCACATTTAAAAACAGCCACAAGTGTGGAACATAAGACAGAGTAATATTTAGTAAAAATATAGAGAACATTTTCTAATAACAAAACAAATCTAAATCCTGTGCAGCAGTGAATATAGCATAGACCAGTGGTCACAAACTTTTCAAATTGAGACCTTTAATTTAAGAATTTGTAACTGTGTAAAAGGCACTAGATTAACACATTGGTTAACACAATTGTCAAACTGGCCATCTTTTTCAGATAGACTTGGGTACAGTTCGCAGTTGCAAATCCAACTCCATCCATTACAGACCAACTTTATTTTACATTATTCGTCAAAGTTGCATGTTCCACTCCATTTAAATGACATGCAAATTAAACTAAGTTAATGTAAATAAATCCTAAGCCTACTGGCACCAGTACAAAACAATAGATAACACCAGAACAAGGGCACAAATTTATTTACACAGCTAAGAACATACATTTGTAATAATTATCTTACTAATGATGAATGGGGAAATTCCTGATTTTACAATGATAACAATGTTCTACACTGACAACAGCACACATCAAATCACTTCTTTGGTCTTGCTGTCCCTGTTTGAATTCCAAGTGTACACCAGTTATGTGCATCCCCGAGTATAGCCGTTTTTCTTATGATAGAGACAATATATTTAATAACAGTTATCAAAAATGTTGTGTCTGTGTTAGCATACTTTTTTAATTTAATTTTTTTATTTAAAGCGAACATGACTAGCATTATTTTTCTTGTCAGATACTGTGTTTTATAGACCTTATATATTTGTATTATTACCTGGCAAGACAATTCCCAACATACACTCACTGAAACAGCCTTTAGTGTTTTTCTCAGCACATATTCTTTCACACACGTCTTTCAAAATTAAAGTCATGCATCACACAAACAACCACGGAGCCACTCAAGACTCTTCTGCAACCCTTCACTTGGGAAACACTGATATAGACAATGTCATTCGTTCAGTTTAGGTCGTTTTACTGTTTGTTCAATTAATTTCAAATAGTGTCAATCAATATTTGAATGTATAAAACAGAAGCCAATCAAGGTTATTATAGTTAACGAAACGAATGAAAAAGCAAAACAAACTAGAATTAAAAAAACAATTTTGTTAACTGAAGTTAATTAAAAAAAAAACTAACTAAAACTGTATTGTGTACATAAAAACTTATAGCAAAACTTATAGCAAAATATAAAATTATAGCAAAAACGTCCTTAGTTTTCGCCTTTTGTAAATGTACAGTATGTCACAAAAGTGAGTACACCCCTCACATTTCTGCAAATATTTATTTATATCTTTTCATGGGACAACCCTGCAAAAATGACTCTTTGACACAATGAAAAGGAGTCAGTGTAAAGTTAGTTTAGCAGTGTAAATTTAGTGTCCCCTCTAAATAACTAAAAATACAGCCAATAATAGCTGAACCCCTGGCAACAAAAGTGAGTACACCCCTAAGTGAAAATGTACAAATTGAGCACAATTAGACATTTTCCTTCCCCTGTGGCATGTGACTCATTAGTTTTTACACGGTCTCAGGTGTTTCCAAATAGAAGTCGAGTTAAATTTGGTATAAAAGCTCTTCCACTCTCTCAACCTGGCCACTGAAAGTTCAACATGGCATCTCATGACAAAAAACTCTCAGAAGACCTGAAAAAACAAATTGTTACTTTGTATAAAGCCTAGGCTATAAGAAGATAGCCAACACTCTGAAACTGTGCTGCAGCCAAGGCCATTCAATGCTTTAAGAGGACAGGTTCTTCTCAGAACATGCCTCGCCATGGTCAGCCAAGGAAGCTGAGTGCACATTCTGAGCGTCACATCCAAAGATTGTCTTTGAAAAAAGACGGATAAGTGCTTCCAGCATTGCTTCAGGTATTGAAGGGATGGGGGGTCAGCCTGTCAGTGCTCAGACCGTACGCCGCACACTGCACCAAATTGGTCTGCATGTGTAGCGCCCTTTCCCTATGGCGACGGTAGGGCCCTGAATTCATATAGTTTAGATCTCTCTAAGTTGTAATTTAACCCCAAAATAATTCCTATAACCCATTCAAATTAATATAAATAATAAACACAGCCAATCTAGTATGAAATTCGAAATCACCTTGTCCAATTTACTTAAACACACTTAAACAAATAAAGATATACAAATAAAGAAATAAAGGTTTGTTTCAAAATAAACCTTTCACTCTCAGTTTTCCCAGACTTAAATAAACAGCAAAGATCAACAGTTCAGTTAAGGAAAACCCAAATTATAGTTCATATAAAATAAATGAAAAATGTAACTCTCGTTGCAGGCCTGTTTCGATGCTGGCGGTCGGAGTGGCATAAAACACAGTTGCCCCTTCGCCCGGAGGGCAAATAATAAATAAATCACTCTTACCCGAGCCGAGGGGACACGTCAGAAGCGGGAGTATAGTTCAGGAGTGCATAGAGATAGTAGAAGAAAGTCAGAAGTGTGATGTCGCGTTCAGCGTTGCTAGAACTCTCATTAAGGTATCCATATTTTTCAGACAGTCTCCGAAATGTCCGGGTGTGTTGATAGAGAGAACAATATTACTGCGCGGCGATCTCCGCCTGCGCGGCAAACACTGTATTTAGTAAACACAGTGTCACTTATAGTCCAATAACATTCCAAAAGAGGAAATTGCTATCCTCCTCACAGTCACAGACATATAAATCTCTCTTCAGTTCTCTTGTCGACAACTCTTAGAGCAAATCGTTTCTCTCTCTCATACCTTTCACACCGGTCTCTCACTACTTTCAAACTTTCAAAACTTTTTTTCCGGTCTCTCTCTCGCTCCCTTTATATCCCTTCCGGGAGGTCTCCTTCTGGTCAAATCACAACAGGTGAAACTCTTTAACTGAAATATTGATACAAATTCATAAACAACATTCCCAGCATACCATAAATAAACAATATATATATATATAATATTTAACTATAAATAAACAAATACATTAGTCGACCACTGGGCTTCACATGGTTGTCCTCAAAGGAAGCCTCTTCTAAAGATGCACAAGAAAGCTCGCAAACAATTTGCCGCAGACATTCAAACTAAGGACCAGGATTACTGGTACCATGTCCTGTGGTCTGATAAGACCAAGATAAACCTATTTGGTTCAGATAGTGTCAAGCGTGTGTGGTGGCAACCAGGTGAGGAGTACAAACACAAGTGTGTCTTGTCTATCATTAAACATGGTGGTGGGAGTGTCATCATGTGGGACTGCATGAGTGCTGCTGGCATTGGGAAGCTACAATTCAATGAGGAAAACATGAATTCTGACAAGTACTGTGACATACTAAAGCAGAGCATGATCCCCTTCTTCCGGAAACTGGGCCATAAAGCAGTGTTTCAGGATGATAATGACCCCAAATACACCTCACTGGCTTGCTAAAGGGAGTCAGGGTAAAGGTGATGGACTGGCCAACCATGTCTCCAGACCTAAACCCCTTAAAACACCTCTGGGGCATCCTGAAAAGAAAGGTGGAGGAGCACAAGGTGTCAAATGTCCACCACCTTGGTGATGTTGTGATGGAGGAGTGGAAGAGGATTCCAGTGGCAACCTGTGAAGCTCTGGTCAACTCCATGTCCAACAGAATTAAAACCGTGCTGGAAAATGATGATGGCCACACAAAATATTAACTTTTAAATTTTTTTCTAAGGGGTGTACTCACTTTTGTTGCCAAGGGTTCAGCTATTATTGGCTTTATTTTTAGTTTTTTTGAAGGGACACTAAATTTACACTGCTAAACTAACTTTACACTGACTCCTTTTCATTGTGTCAAAGAGTCACTTCTGCAGTGTTGTCCTATGAAAAGATATAAATAAATATTTGCAGAAATGTGAGGGGTGTACTCACTTTTGTGACATACTGTATTTCATACATACTCTATGCCTTTTAGAAGTCAGTCTATTTACTTTGCCTAGCCAGGTGTTTGACCCTAAGGCATCACAGAGTCTGTAATCCCGATGCCATAGCCAGATCAAGCCAGTCCTCCTCTAGTCATCCTCGCTCCCGCGACAAAAACAACGGCTGGACATGACAGCAGCACAGTGACTGCTGTCATGCTCTTAAAAGTATTCATTCAACTTTTTGTTCTCAATTATGGTTTTTAATTCTGTATTAGTGATCGTGATCGTGAAAGAATCATTTTTTTGAACTGGTGAACTGGTTGAACTACTTTTTTACATGCCTGATATACTCCCCTCTGACTCGAAATAAAACAATATATGTTCAGTTATTAGAACAGTAGACTAAGATCAGATTTGGAAGCGGTGAACCGATAATACTGCACATGCATAATTCATGTGAACTGAACACAAACAGTTCATGATAGCCTGCTGTGACTGAACTAAAACTGGAATTTAAATGGATGAATCAGTTGGGTTGTGAAACGTAATTGTAAGAAACATGGTGATTGTTTTAACTAATTGAAATTATGATTGCTCACTACATATTTTTTATATGTTGAGTCCAAACTTGGGAAGATTGTCACAAAAGATCCAGTTCGCGTTAAAGATCTGAATTTCCTATTTACTATTGTATTTAACCTCGGAAGCAACCTTGCACGCATATTTTACTTAAGGCTGCTATCATATGGGCTGTTGTTTTGGAATGTGTGAATGGTATAGACGAATTACCAGTTTGTAAACATTCAGGTAGCATGCGCGGTGAGGTTGCAGAAAAAAAGGGAACGCTAGCATACAGTGAGGGAATGACATCCGATGCACTACAGAGTTTGTTGTTGTCTTAGAAAGAAGTTATATTGATTACATATTAAGCATATTATTTACATAATGCTTTCAGCCTAATATAACAGCTTGACACCCAGTGATAAGCACAGTTATTCTGCAAAATTAACGTTAAAGTGAGCAGTGTTCATCTGACAGTTCCATTTGCAATAGCACCCTCCCAATAGATATTGGATAAGACGAAATGGCCAAGCATCCAGCCCAAGCATCTCATTGAAACTCCAAGTGATTTTACAAGAGAGAAGTTAAAGGCCTACAAGTGTTTGGATGCCTACAGTTTTGTTCTGTGTGGTCATGTGCAAGAAATAATGTTCCATGATTACCAGATTCAAAACTATGTAGTGCTAAAAACCGAGGTTCTGCCTAGCCAAAGACAAGGAAAGAAGACGAAACTGTACAAAGCCTGGGTAATCATCAACAAGCAAAACAACTGCATTCTCACCGCGAACTGCAACTGGATGGCAGGGTATGTGAACGTACATGTTTACATTTCATTCTTAGTATTCAGTGTCTGCGGTTTAATAAACCATATTTAACTGTTTTTGCTGAAATCGTTGCTGCAATCAAAAAGGAATAATGTGTATGATTCAGCATAGCGTGAACTTACCTGATATGAAATGAGAGTCGAGCATTTTTAATTAGGTCATCACTCCATTCAGAACACATATCGTTATTTACAAAAAAAAAAAACTAAACTAAAACTAACACTGAAACTAATAAAAACTAAACTAAAACTAAGCATTTTCAAATATAAAAACTCACAAAGAGTAAATCTAGAAAAACCATAAAAAACATTTCCATAAAAATTTATTAAAACTAACTGAATTTGAAAACAAAACGAAATAAAAACCCAAACTAATGAAAAATCCCAAACTTTTATAACCTTGAAGCCAATTACACAAGTCAAGTGTTTATTAAATGCAAAAAAAAACACAAATATTATCAAAATAACACTACTTCCACCAATACCTCCTCTATGACTGAAATAAATGAATAAAGAGCCTTTTAACACACTCAAAAACATTACTTTTTCTTCTTGTTCAAACTACTTATTTAAAATGAGTTGAAACAAACAATTCTTAAGTTTTTAAGTTTAAAAAAACTTAATTGTTTTATGTTCAATCAACTATACTTTTGTAAAAACGATTAAATTAAATCGCACATCAAGCATTGAGCTTGAGTTCTCGAGTGATGGTTGCTTAATTTGAGCCCTTTCTAGTGGTATTGATTGGCTAATCATAAGAGAAGAATGTGCTGGGAATCCATGATCCCTTATTAAATATGCAGAAATCCGCAATATACATTATTGAAGAAAATGGAGCTCTCAAGCCGTTGACTGTGCAGTGGAACTGTCATGTCTTTGATTCCTCTCGCTCTACCCTTAAATATATTAAACACAAAGAACTCAGTCTCAAGCTCCCCGTGCCTACAATGAACCGCTATAAAGAAGGCAAACAAGTCATAGGCCTGAGCGGTTGGAGTAGAAATAGAACGTCTTCCTTTGGGGGAATGCTGAATTTGAGATTGATGAATTATACAAGCATCGAGAAGCAAGAAGCATTGCTCCTCTGAAATACTGTACATGTTTGAAAACCCAAGGCTCCGCGTGTAATACAGTGTAAGCAAAAGAGCTCTGTTCATTTAGAAGGACTGCTCTGGTTTTCGTGAACAGCAGGTTGAAATAAACTGATGTCCTTTCTAATCTGAATCAAAGAACAACGCCATATGCTGCCTCATGCATTGTGTGGTCACGTGTAGAGCGAGTTAAAAGAGTTTTTGGATCAAACAAATAGACTAAAAAATGTGGTGTTTTGAAGAGGTTCGGTTTTTGAATTATTTAACTCTCACCATAGTATGGAAAATGTGAACTCACTGGGACCCTCTTTCGTTTTAAATGCGGGTATTCCCTTTAAAGCACCAAATCAGGGTTGGCATTTAAGTGGAGAGAGAAAGAGGTTTCATAAATATTGCATGCATCTTGTAAGTAGTTACTCGGGTATATAGTGATGTAACAATTCTGTGAAGTATGAAAACGCCTAAAATCTATGAAGTTAAGTATTAGGGCTGCACAATATATCGTTTCAGCATCGATATTGCAATATGTGTGTCCACAATAGTCACAACGCAGGAGATGCAATGTTACTGTAAATTGGGATTATAGTCGATCAACAATTGAGATTACATGAGATTTGTGGAGTCATTGTAATGTAGAACCATAACAAGGGAAACGTTATCATTTGCATGTGGCATTTGCAAGGCATTTTAGGAGAGTGTAATGCATTCAGGCACAATAGCTTCAATGAAATATAATTTTTCTGATTTATTAATACAATGAAGACTATATAGTGTTATTTTATATTTACTCGTTTTACTGTTTGACTCTGGAAAACCATCAAGAACTACTTTTGTCTTTGCTTAACTGTAATTATTCTTGCCGTTTTATGTTTTAGACATGATTCACACCCTTACTAAATCAACCCAATCAATCTAAATTAATGATTTTTTTTTTTTCACAAACAGAACTATTCAAGCCTTGGATCACCAGCCTTTTTTAAACTGAGAGCAACTTCTTGGGTGCCGATTAATGTGAAGGGCTACCAGTTAGATACACACTTCTCAAATAACAAATTTGCTCAATTTACCTTTAGAAGCCACTGATCATGTTAAGGATTTCTCAAAATAGTTGTCAACAATGATTTAACAAGGTAGGATAAATATCAAAATGCAATACTTTATTTCTGCAAGTATATACATTTTCAAATGATCACTTCTACAATATTTTCATTAGCCACTAACAATAATTAACAATCATGGACTAATTGCACCATGTTTGTACATATTATCAATTGTTTAAAGAGCCCATATTATACATTAAAAAGGGTCATATATTGGTTTTGGGGGTCTCCAACAGCAGGCTGATCTGCATGCATGGTCAAAAAACACTATCACTGTCTTATAATATGCATTTATTTTTACCACATTATCCCAGCGACTCTTATATGAATCGTTCAGTGATTAATTTGTTCCAAAACTCCTCCTTAGCGCGATGCTAAACTGCGCTGATTGGACCGATGACCCAGTCTGTTGCGATTGGTCGACAGCACTCAGCGTGAGATAATGCCTACCACGGCTTATCAGTATTGAAGTAGTCTTAGTGTGTGCGTGAGCATACCTGCCAACACTCGTTTTTTCCGGGAGTCACCCGTATTTCAGACACCTCACCCCCGAAACTAACCCCCGATCTCCCAGCATATTCCCAGCTCTTTTCTTAACCATAAGTAAAAACAGCAACACACATTCAGTATTAGTGCATACAGCGGCAAAAGCTGAACCATTATAAACAGCATGGCCGCACGTGTGTACAAGAGCTGATGGTGGCCATAGCAACGACAAACAGCAGAGGAACACGAGCTCAAACGCATTTTAATCCGTAAACAAAGCGGCACGCGTCGCGTTTACAACGTGCTTTTAGATGTGATATGGGAATACAAGTTAACCAGATACACTACAAGTGGTTACAAGTTACAAAACACAGTTAAATGCATCATTTACAAGCTAGAGAAAACAATTAGGCACCGTTTTAATCGCACTTACTCACACTTGTTGGATAGCAGTCCAGGAAATGTCCCGGTGCTCCGAATCCTCCATTGTAAGCACTCCTCAGAGGGAACACAGCACATGGCTAGGTTTAATGCTAAAGTATTTCTGCAGAAATAAACCTCAACTACTGACTCATCAAAGTCTCATGTCTGGTTCATCTGCACACTTCCAAAATCCAGCTAAGCACAGTGCTCTTTTCTGTGTTGCCAGATGTAGCTGACTGACTCCAGTCCAAACCCTATCCAAAAGGTTTTTAACTGCACAATCAAACTCAAAATCGCCCAATCTGGCAACTTTTGCTCACCGCTGTTGTTTGTGGGCGGGATTGGGGGTTTCGAATCTCCCGGGGCTGCGCGCGCACAGATGGGCGATGCTTATGTTTCGTGTTCACGTCATGCCGAAACGGCTAAAGACTCGTAAGCACGGCGACTCGTTTGAGGAACTATGAGTCGACTCTTTTATGGATGAATCAATAGTTTTAAACACTGTGCACTTTCAGATTTAAGCCTTAGCTGGACATTTCACTTCACTTAGAGCTGTGTTACACACTGCATGCAAGCTCATTTTCAAAAACCCATAATAGGGGCTCTTTAACGTGAACAAACTTTCAGATTTTACTGAAATTATCACCAAATGTACAGCATTTTTAACATAGCCAACATTCGTCTAACCACTGTAACGTAGTTGGACATTGGAGAAAGTGGAGAATACATCCATTGTTGTTTTTAAGGTAGTGAAGGGAAGTTCGGATCATTTTACTGACTCAGACCTTTGAGTCTTGTTAATCGAGATGAACAAATCTTTTTTTTTTGACACATTTCGTTCAATTTAGCAAAATAACATCAAAATGTTACGAGATGCTTCCAAACACATCTACAACTAGCCCAAACATTGATCACACTACAAACAAATCATAAAACGCTACTATACTAAGAGGAAATAATCCTTCATTGTTTACCTGTGTTTTGTCTGATTCACTCTGGTCACCTCATCTCTGGCATGTTTTCATATTTGAGTAGTTCGTTCACCTGACACAGACAGTTCTATATGACACAGACAGTTCTATGTGTTTTTGAGCGTTCGTACATCATGTGACAGGTTGTAAAGAGATGACTCAAAACCAAGGACTTGAGAGATAAACGGATTAAATCTTTTGCAAGCTCTAAATGCATATGATTGGCTTCTGTCTTTCACGAGATGAAAAATGAACTTATCTTCTTCTCCACCTGCTCAAATGTGCGCATGTCCGAATGAACGAATCACTCCCTGAGATGACTCATCCTTTTCGAATCACATTAAAGATTCGTTCAAAATAAATGGGCCTGCGGGAAACTCATGTAATCCTCGCGGGCAACCTGGTGCCATGTTGGTTGACCCCTGATTTAAGCCATCTGGTGAAATTGTATTCATATGATATATAAATATCACCAAAACAAAATATCATTATATCAGATTTTTCAAATATTGTGCAGCCCTGTTCAGTATTATGATATGGTTACTTTCAGTTAGAATTAAGACTTAAATACACATTGTCTGCATTTAAATAGGTAGTATTACTGTTTTACTCATCTGACCTCAATGAACTAAATAGAAGAAGTGAGTTGGTGAAGATTTCCATGTGAAAGGAAGCGGAGCAAAAAACAAAGAAAAGAGAAAACTCTGAATCTTCAATCAAAAAAGCTTGAGTAATTTTGTGGGTTGAATAATTTTTATAGCAACTTTTTTGTAAGATTCAGAGGTTTTTATGGCATCTGTAACAGTTTAGTGGTGTATTAAAATAAATAAATTCCCAATATAATTAAATATTTGAGTGGGGTGGCACAGTGGTTCAGTGTCACCTCACAGCAAGAAGGTTGCTGGTTCAAGTCCAGGCCTGGCCAGGAGGCCTTTCTGTGTGGAGTTTGCATGTTCTCCCTGTGTTCGCGTGGGTTTTCTCTGGGTGCTCCGGTTTCCCCCAATCCAAAGATATGCGCTATAGGTGAATTGAATAAACTAAATTGGCTGTAGTGTATGAGTGAGTGTGTGAGAATGAGAGTGTATGGGTTTTTCCCAGTACTGGGTTGCAGCTGGAAGGGCATCCACTGCATAAAAAAAATATGCTGGATTAGTTGGCAATTCATTCCGTTGTGGCGACCTCTGAAATAGAGGCTAAGGAAAATTATTAAATGTTTTTGTAGTACAGCTATGTTATAGTTATTCAACTCTTATTCAACAAAGCCATTCATTTGTATAAAGGGCAAAAAATTATGTTAAAATACAATTAAGCATTTTAAATGTTAAAGGCACAGCGCGCACACGTTTTTTACATTTTTTTTATTTTATTTCAGGAAATCAGTGGAATTTAATACATTGCTTACTTAACGCATTACATACTATAAGTAAACAAATCCCGAACAGAGACTGGCTGTAGACATATAGATTAGACATACTAAACTATATTAGATGGCGGCCGCGTTGATGTATCGGAGCAAGGACCAAAGTGGACCACGAGGCGCCTAGCCTTTTATTATTCAATTCAATACATCTTTATTTCTATAGCGCTTTTACTGTGCAGATTGTGTCAAAGCAGCTTAACATAGAAGTTGGTGTAAATTAAGACTGTGTCCGTCCAGTTTTCAGTGTTGAAGTTCAGTTCAGTTAAGTTTAGTGTGGTTTAATATTCACTGCTAAATGTCCAAACAAACCCAGAAAAGCAAATCCATCAATGTGCAGCTCCGCAAGTCCCAAACCAAGCAAGCCAGTGGCGACAGTGGTGAGCAACAAACTGTACCAGTTGACGAAAGTGAAGGAAAAAACATTGAGAGAAACCAGGCTCAGTTGGGCACAATCATTTCTTCTCTGGCCAAACTTTGGTCACACTTTATTTTGATGGGCCGTCTGTTGAATTTAAGTTACATTGCATCTAATTCTCATTAGATTATAAGTAGACTGTTAGGTTGGGGTTAGGGGTAGGATTAGTGTAAATTGACATGTACTTGCGAAGTTTCTTATAGTCAGTTAAATGTCTGTTAATTATTAGTATCAACAGATATTAAGCCGACAGTCTACTAATACTCAAATGGACCATCAAAATAAAGTGTTATCCTAACTTTTTGTACAGAGCTGCAGTCTAGGTGCTAGAGGCTGGAAAATGCCGGACATCCATCGCGGACATGCTTCAGGTGTGAGTAGGTCACTGGCGGATGTACAGGCTGACCCACTGGGGTCAATGCGGAAAGTCGTCTGTCTGCTACAATCTGTCTTTATTTTATGCTCTGTATTTGTCATAGAGTTATCTGTGGCTCAAATGCCAGCATTTTTTATTTTGGTCTTTCGCTTGTATGATGGCGCTGAACTGTTAAACACCAGTCAAAGCATTTTTTTCAGATATGAAAAAGAAGAAATTGAACCTAGTTTGAATTTTTTTTGTAACGAACGAAAGTTTAAGTTGTTTTTTAACATGCAAAAATTATGGACGAAAAATTTGGATTGTGCGCAACCTTTACTCAGCTTCATACTACCAAAATAATAAGTGTTGAATACTTAAGATCATCCATAAACAAGATTTCTGGAGGATGTACTGTAGATGTAATGAAATTGACAACTCCTATGATTCCACAACCTGTAACAGTGCCACCTAACAACACCTTTGTTTGTTTTGACTAACATACTGGAAAATGACATACTGTACATTTAAGGCTGAGCTGCTACGCAGTATTCATAAATAAATTTAGCCCATGCATTTATTAAAGCTGGGGAGCAGATGTTGCCAAATTTAAAATCTGACAAAAGTTACAAAGAAGAACATTGAATATAGATGCATATTGGATACTAGAAGTAATACATATCTATGTCTGAAATTAGTTTTGCCAGAAAACCTTTGAGGATGGTGAAGAGAAAGCACAATATCATCAAGGGGGGTAAAATGTTTGATCAAAACAATAGTGAAAACCTTGAATTTACAACTGAAGACTTTAATATCACTTGATTACTTACATACGATTCTCTGGACCATGAAGAATATTAAATACCAGTTGAATATATTAGTGAAGACCAGTAAGGTTCTAGAAGAATGTTTTATGGATTCATGTGACCAAATTAGTACTTTTTGGACCCATTGATCTGGATATTTAGGAACAGACCATTCCCAAAAGTCAGTCATGGACAGGGCTAGTCTTGTAAGCCAGCTCACTGACTAGGTCACTAAAACAAATTATAAATAGTTCATAGTTCATTATTTTATTACTGAGAAGAGAAATTTAATATTTGAATTGATTTTTTTTTTCACTGTACATACTAAAAGGGATTTGTGAAACTGAATTTGTCCGAGATCTGAATTTAAAGTTTAAAGTGTTAGTGATATCAGTCTATTTTATATGTCTTCCTTTTTTATTTAAGCATTCTTAAAATGGAACTGACATAGTTTTATTTTATTTTCATGATTTAACTTTACTCAAACAGCATGCTTACCATGTTTATTTACCTTTTTATCTTTGAGTCTGTATTATTAATCTATCAAAAATCTGTTATTATTTCTATACACTCTTGTGAGTGAACAAAAATCTGGTCCTAAAGAAGAAAATACCAAATATTCACATCAATAACCCATAGCTACGGGTTACTTTGGCTCTTACAGGAAGTGGAAATCTTAACTGTATGAAGGACACCATAACATTGAGGTATTAGGACATATTGGCACAGATTTTGATGTCTACTGTGCATGAACTCAAGCTTGATGTTCTTTGGATTTTTCAGAAGCACCGTCACCCCCCAAAATAGGATTGAATATTGAATAGTAAATGCTGCTGCTATATGTAAATTATACATTTTGCTGCTCCAGAGAAAAATATTCACTCAAATGTGAGTGAGTTGTGCACTTGAACATGTTGCACACTAGCTGCCTTCCTGGAGCACATCTCATATATTCATTCATTTTCTTTTTTTGACTTAGTCCCTTAATTGATCTGGGGTCGCCACAGCGGATTGAACCGCCAACTTATCCAGCATATGTTTTACGCAGCAGATGCCCTTCCAGCTGCAACCCGTCTCTGGGAAACATCCAGACACACTCATTCACACTCATACACTACGGACAATTTAGCCTACCCGATTTACCTATACCACATGTCTTTGGACTTGGGGGGGGAAACCCACTCAACCACGGGCAGATTAATTACCGACGTGTTGATTTTCTTTGAAATGAATTCGTCTATTAATGCTTCTGAGGCAGCAGACACCATCATCCCACTCATTCCCCTTTTCCCGTTTGTATGTTTGTTTTTATTGTGGAAGTTCCACATAGTTTGGTGGCGCAATTTTGATTGGGCAGAATGAAAGTGTACTCAGTCAATTGGCTAGTAAGACACACACAGACAGCAGTCACGCATTTGCGAGGGAAACTAAATAAAACATTTAATTTTTTGCCATGGAATAGCTAGAGAAGCTGATATGGCATTAAATACAAAACTCTCTCTCTCTCACACACACACACACATCACACTGACAAGAAATGTCAAACTGTTTAATTATTTTAATTTTTATGCCATTGTATTGTCACTTTCTGTATTTTTCAGGCACTATCTGTGGATCGTCAGTCTCCACCGCTGCTTGGTGTCAATGGCTCTAGTGAGGATAAGCTGTTCCGCAGTAAGAGTGCTGATATGGAGCAGACCACAGAAAAAGAACAGATGAGAAAGATGCTTTCTGAAGGGTAAAACACTCATATATAAATATATATATGGTACATGGATTTTTCACAGTTGAAGTCAAGAGTTTACGTACTGTACATCTTGCAGAATTTGCCAAATGTTAATTGTTTTACCAAAAAAGAGATCAGAATGAATGTGAACATTTTTCTTATTTTGTCTTGGTGTTAGTTCACCACAAAATGTGTTTCGATGTCGCTGCACAATGCTCATGAACGCGCACAATATGCTGATACAGAGGGGAAGAAATTAAGTAAAAGTTTCATATGCACACAAAATAATTGCTTGAGAATGTTCTGATTGGGTCACTGAAGGCATATGGTCTGGTTTGAGGGTGTTGTGTGGTACTTTTCTGGACTTTGATTGGACCAGGAACCTTTGGAGGATGGGGGAGCTCTCAGACTTTACCTTAAAAAAAAAAATCATACCTTGTGTTACAAAGACTAACCAAGTTCTAAGGGGTTTGGAACTAATTAAGAGTGAGTAATTATTTTCATTTTTGGGTGAATTAACCATTTAATCCTTTTTTTTTTTTTTTTTTTAGTACTGCTGGGACTGGCTAGAGGTTGGGGGTCGCTGTTTTAACAGATGCTTTTGTCCAAAGCAACTTACAAATGAAGAGTCATTAAGTGATTCAACGCAATACACACAAGAAGTGTATACTTATACAAAGGAATTGTTCAGGTTCAGAGAAATAAGATCTAGAGTAAGGAGGAGGAAGTGTTCAGGAAAGAGATAGGTTTTTAGTTGTTGTTTGATTGATATACCAGTAAATAAACAGTCTGCGTAGGAAAGGACAGATTGTTCCACCAGTGAGGAACAGTGAATGAAAAGGTTTAGGAAAGTGATTTAGAGCCTCTCTGTGATGGTCGCTGACTCAAGGCTTCTGGAGGGGGTGTAGACTTGCAGAATCAAGTGGAGGTAAAGGGGTGAAGAATCAGTGGCTGTTCTGTAACCACAATAATGATTTGGTTTCATGTCAGTATAGTTTTTCTTCTACGTTCACACAGAGCTGAATTCTGGGAATTTAATTGTAATGTTATAACTACTTATTCCAGAAAATTCCCTGAACGAATGTACCTGTATTTTTAAAAAGAGCCTGTTCACAGATGATCCCGGTATTAAACACAAACAGCTTGGAACACTTCAAAGACAGAAAACATGAACCTGCATCGTACAGCCTCTTTTAATATGTAATCAACTCCACAATTATCTTAAAGGAACACTCCTTTTACAATTCTCCAAGAGTTAAACAGTGGACTTGAACCGTGTTTTTTTTTATCCATTGAGCCTATTTTTTGTTTTGGTGGGTTTACTTTTAGCTTGGCATAATGAATTGAATTGGATTTGACCAATAACGTCTAGCTCAGCAAATTTTTAAATGAGATTTGATAATTTTCCTATCAAGAAATCGGTTATATAGATTCAAAAATGGTTTGAGTCAGCTGTTTAACTCTAGGAGACTAGTAAAATGAGCCTTTTCAAAAAAAAAAAAAAAATGGTGGAATGTTCCTTTAAATAATACGAGCTGGAAGGGCTAGATGTTTAGGTGATCTACTTAGTACTGCCTTTCATAATCTACAGAAGATTCTTGCATGTCTTCAAAAAACAAAATAAGTTACATTTACCATCATATTCAAATTCAAAAAGCTTCTTAATGCATTTTTTCCCCTTGTGGAGCTTCAGTTCCCATTTGAACCTTCTGTAACAGATGCAAGTGAATCCCTCAGTGTGAACAGATGGAACTCGTAATCACACAGTCATTTTTGAAAGGGTTCAAATACACACATATGCTGAAAAAACAAAGAATTTGTGGGTCCAGAGGGATTTTTTTGTAGAAGTGTTAAATGATTCAGGACAAACAATGAGCTTACGGACACCTAAAAAGCAACACCTTATTAAGGATCAGTGTATGTAAACTGGTTAATTTTTAATAAATTTAACTATTATTTTCTTTTGTAAAATGTTATTCAGGTCAGAGCTAAATAATAATAATAATAAAAAAGATACGATATTTATAAATTCTTTAATTTTGTCAACATAAATAACATTTTACAAATTTTGCAAAGTATATGTAAATTCTTTTGCTTCTCTAATTAAAAAAATAACTAAGGAAAACGGTTTAAAATAGTTATTTGATATATTTTGAGATTTGACTCTTATTTTGTAAATAGAATACAGTCTTTTCATGTTTATTTTCCTTTGAAAAAAACCCAAACTGCCTTACACAGATGCACGTGGGTTTTCTCAATCTGCTTGACGTACTCTTCCTCCTCAGTAGTTTTCTGGGGTAATCGCCACTGAGTTTAACGTCAAACATTTTATGGACTCAAGCATAATGTACTTCACCATATAATCACAACATTTAATATGCTGAATGTTTAAGGCTTCTCAAAGCCACGTTGTTCAGGAAGTCAACCTGCAAACGGCTTACCTACAGTGTCGTTGTAAAACAAAACAAGACGAGACTGGAAAAAGCCGTTACAATTAAAATGTGTTCAAATCTAACAGGGAACATGAGTAATCTCTTGCACAATCTGTTCATAAAATATAAAGGTAACACAAAAGAAATGGCATTTTAAAACTCAGCCATGTGTGCCGTGTTTGCCATCTGCTGCTGTTGGACTAAAACTCTTTGAAGAAATTTGTCATTGCCTCAGGTTCCAGAAGGAAGAATCTGAGTATAACTGAAACCCAGATGCTGTTTTTTATTATTATTATTATTTTTTTTAACAGGTCAATTTGTGAGATAAACTCAGAGGCCGAGCTGTTTTCTCTTCGGGACAGCAATGCTAAGCTGGTAGCAGCTCTTCATGATGCTAACAGCAGCATTGAACAATGGAAAAAACAATTAGCCGAGTATCAAGAAGAAACAGAACGCCTCCGAGAGCAGGTAAGAAACGTTTTTGGATGGCACGTTAAACTTGAGGTCCTGACTCTCTGAGATCATTAAAAATCAGAAAGGGTAGGGGTTTAACCCCGATGTCCTGGCCAAATTCCGTTCATCATCCCTTACCGATCGTGGCTTCCCAATCATCCCCATCCACTGAATTGGCTCTATCACTGTCTCTCCACTCCACCTATAGCTTGTTTGTGGTGAGGGCAACGGCACCATTGTCTTGTGACTGCCGTTGCATAATCCAAGGGGATGCTGCACACTGGTGGTGGTATGGAGTGACACCCCCTCCCACTTACATTACATTAAGTTTATTTGGATAGCTCACCCAAAAGTGACATTTACAATGGTAACCAAATTATTAGTTCATGAAACATGCAGATGGCTGCTCTGAGCACAACAAATATCAGATCAGTGAGTCATACTGTTTATATCCACTGTTAACTTTAATATTTCAGTCCAGCTACACATATCTCTGGCATAGTGTCAGTGTATTTTCTGAGAACTTCATCATTAATGTACTCTATGTACTTTCAATGCCTTCTGTAACTGAAACCAAAGGATTTCCTTTGATTTCTGTAAAGGAACATGATTTTTTGACATTGTCAGTGGAATAAGTCTAGCTTGTTCATTTGTAGGGAAAAGGGTCGAAATTTCCTCATGATTGCTCTCTTTAGTGATTTACAGAGCGTAATGATGACTTTGTAGATCAGGGGTGCTCAACCATGATCCTAGAGATCTATCTTCCAGCAGAGTTTAGCTCCTACCTTGATCAAACACACTTGAACCAATTAATTGGGACCTGAACAGCACTGGATAATTACAGACAGGTGTGTTTGATATGGTTGCAACTGAAATCTGCAGGAAGGTAGATTTCCAGGAACAGGGTTGGCCACCCCTGTTGTAGATATTTCAATTATTTTATAGATATTGTAATGGTGTGTTCAACAGTTAAATATGCATGTGTTTTATGAAATTTATAAAATAACACCCCATTCACATGGGGCATCGACATTAATGCTTCTCATTTATGCTGAATGGAGTGACATCAAGTGTTGCTGCGTCTGTCGTGTTGTTTTGTGTATATTGGTCATGGCAGGACTTGAAAAACGCCAACACAGGCTTCAGCCAATCAGATCAGAATATTAGCATTTTGAATAGGAAAAATGGAGGAAAAACTTATATAGGGTTCCTACAGGTCATGGAATTTTAAAAGGTCTATTGCAGACATTAAAAGTCAGGGAGTTTTATATATACCAATCAAATTACATTATATACCTTAACCCATCATCAAAAACCTTAACCAGTCATCACAATGGTTCTGTATTATTATTAATATTATAATAGCTCCAGAACTTCTCCAGAGTCTTAAGCGTCTGTGCTTCCAAAGGGCCTCTCATGGCCTCAAATGCAAGGCAAGTCAATTGTTACAAGACCCATGCAGCTTCTCCTACTGCAGAAAATATATTTTTTCTTTTAATATTAGGCGCCAGTTTATCAGGTATTGATGATTTTGTTCTCCTTGACTCATTGGATGGAAACGCTGCATTATTCGTGAATCTTTTTTTCAGATATGTAACTCTTTTATCCAGTTTTGCGCATAAATTTAATTTGCATCTTTGGATGAAAACATAGTTATTGTTATATTTAGTCATTTTTTCATGCCATTGTAAAGATTTACCACTTGTCATCCAGCAATAAAACATATTTATATAAAAATATAAAACAATCATATATTTTATTTTTCATTATTAAGCAGTAAATGTTGTTTTGATGGTCGTTCACCGTGGGACCGTTCACATACTGCGTCTTTTGTGGATGCAAGTTTGTTATGCTTGTAAAGTTTCCAATGGAGCCGCACGGCTTACGCGCACATTTTGGTGGATTTAAGGTTGGGGCCCCATTTAAATCAGTTTGACCCTCGTTGTGCCCATCTCCTCTAAATCATTGCTGAATTATATATAAGCTGGGACATAAAATTGCGCTTTAATTCATGTTGGACACTGGTGATACCTGTTACTTCAGCTGTTTTTTTCTTTTTTTCTTTTTTTATAGAATGAGTGCTTTCATCCCTGTAGATGGGCTGGCTTGTTCCAAAACAGGGATTAAAGTTGTCACATTGTTGCTTGCCGTGGTTTGCTTTTAAAGAGGAATGTTTTAGAACAGACCAAAATTGATTTTCATATGGTATATATCAGGTACCATATCATCAGATATCTGTCATATCATTTAGTCAAAAACTTAACATGTCATTGGTTGATCGGAGCTACAAGATTTATTTTCCACAATTCCGCTCGAAGCTGTCATAATTTCGTTGTTTTAAATTACCATTTTGAGCTGTTCTCAACAGTAAAGTTGCCATTCGTGGCGAAATCGGTAGTAAAAGCAAAGACGGGTTCTGTGTTATCATTGACCCTGCAACACAGACACTTCTTTTTAGAATTATTGTGCTTTTTTATCACAATAAAAAGGTTACAGAATAATTGTTAAACTTCGGTTAACGTGACCTGATATCTGATATTTATGACAAACATCCCGCGTCTAAAAAATCAGCTTTTTTAAATAGCTGCATCATGCATGCCATTTACCACATGATAGCTGTGCATCAGGTTAGGACTGAACACACTTGAACATGTTCTTCACAGTCAGAGATTAAGCCAGAATACAGAGTTAAATTTGGTGAACTAATATCCAGTCTATTCTGTTTATGCAAAAACTTTATTAAAGAACGAAGTGAACTAACTGACGATTTTTTTAAATGAAAGGGATAGTTCACCCAAAATGAAAATTTACTCCAATTTAATCTGCTGTTTGCAGATGTAAAATTAACCCCTGAATAGATGTTATAGACACACACACAGATGTATATATATATACATATATGTGTGTGTGTATATATGT
>CAIGQQ010034671.1:2940576-2950736 GCA_903798035.1 Danio albolineatus
TAATAATAATAATAATAATAATAATAATAATAATAATAATAATAATAATAATAATCTGGTTTAAATTTAATATATGAACAATTTTAATTTCTTTTTTAAAAAGGCATTATATTGATGCATTATTTAGTAAAGTATCTCCATGCAAATTAAGAATGACTTTTTTTTTTTCATTAATAATTCAGCCATATTTTTTTGTGGTTTTATCAGATTCTTTTGTATTTTTGCCCATGGAATAATTTCCATAGTTGAAAATTCTACTTTCAAAGGATATTTGTTTGGTACAAAACTGTTGACAGTTTTGGATATCAAATATACATAGACATTTATTTAGTTTTTTTTTTTTTTTTTAAGGACATTTTCAGGACAACTGTAACTATTTCAATGTATAAACTTCTGTTGACCCAATACTGCCATCTACTGTGGAGTGAAATTTCACCTCAAACTAAAAAAGCATGATTGATCTATGAATTAATATAAAAACAAACAAAACAAAAAAAAACGCTTCAGTAAACACCATAAAATTTGTCACATCCTAAAATAAAAGACATTGGTTGCAAATGACTTGACTGTGCAACTCAGAACCCATTACAATGGTTGTCTTGGTGAACATTTAATATTTAATGTCGCCACAACAAACTGATGTCTTTGGTGCTCCCTTCGGCTTTGGGTTTCGACTTGAACATATCAAGAAAACAAGGTAACTTCTATTTTATGTATTAAAAACGTATGTACATTAAATAGTTAACAGTTAGTGTAAATGTATATTTTAAAAATCTTCATATCTTCCTCTCCTCGCGATGCAATATGAAGATGCTTCAGTCTAGGATATCAAATGTAGCCTTTTTGGACGGAGCAAAGGACATGTATGGGACAATTAACAAAAGCCACTTTAAATTAATTGACAACACAGCCATGGTAAATAGAATTAGTGTATCTCGTCCTGCTTCACCACATTTCCAGTATGGAGAGCAGAAAAATCCGGGAAAGTTCCAAACAGAGACAGCGCTGTCCTTCCCTTTCCATCCACCTGTACCCCCAATTGAGCCGAAGTTAACCCACCTGACGATGCAGAGCACCAACTTTAAAATGCCTTCTGGGGAAATGTTTGGTAACTTCGAAACCACTCACGCAGATTTCAAGCCCATAGCCATGTCCGCAGCCCAACTATGTCGACCAACCACCACAGTCTGGACAAATGTACTGGAGAATAAATGTCCAGAAACGATGTACAGTTCCTGCTACACTAAACATGACGTGTCACCAATAATTAAAGCGAAGGAAACGACGAAGACAGGTGAGAAGTCCTAACACATTCAAGTTCTCCAAACAAACACACGCACACACGCGCGCACACTTTTCTAGGCTACTTATAATTTATACAGGGGTTACCTGGTTTTAGACCACAATAATTCATTAATATGGTAGGGGTTCCGATTGCAGCCAGTACACCATCAATAGGTCTTGGGAATGACAGATACAGTCCTGAGCATTGGCCAGAGGGATTGTGAGCCATTCATTTTGCAGAATAATGGCCAGGTCATTACTGAATGTGATGCTAGTAAGTATTGCCTGACTCGCACCCCAAAGTGGCTCAATAATATTTATTTCTGGTGACTGTGCAGGCTATGGAAGATGACTTTACTTTCATGTTCATGAAACCATTTTGTCACCAGGCTTGCTGTCTGCATTGGTGCATCGTCATGATACACAGCACCACCTTCAGGATACTGAAGCTGTCAGATTTCATTGAAATATCTTAATTGGTGTTCCAAATATAAACGAAAGTCACAGTGGTTTTGAGGGTGAATTATTAATAGTATAATTTTGTAATTTAATAATGGGTGAACAAACACTAACGTCAAACATAGTTACAAGCACTAAGTTTTTTGGTGACAACTCAACTGTTGTATGTTCAATCCATTTAAAATTCTAAAAAGTAATAATTTAACTTAAAGGTGCAGTAGGTGATCTGGCAAAATGCTAACCGGTTAGCATAATAGCTTGAACACAGTCCCTCCCCTGCTGTCCAAAGCCTCGCCTCCCGACACACGAACGTGCACGGTAAAGATGCCAGCAACCCACTAGTTCATGTCATTTCCCAGCTAGAAAGTTAGTGGTTGGCCGGCAGCGTGCAGGAATTATCAATGACTGTAAGGGAATTACACTTATTACTAAGCAATACTTATGCTATTTCAGACCGAATATTCAAAGTAGCATGGTAAACAGTATAGGAAACTTGTCACAGGTGGTCATTGTTCAAAAATGAACCAATGTTATATGAATATAAAACCAACATCTCAGTAAAGCAGGCTAGGCGAAATACGCCTTTTTTTCTGATGTTTTGTTGTTAAACTAAATAAAATTCTAAATTATCGATGCTGTAAAAGTTTCCTTATGAAACCTAAAATAGTCACATCAATCTATCGCCGGAAGATTTTAGTGGCTGAACAACACTTCTGTGCATATAGCCCATTCATAATACAACACAATCTACACAAGCTTAGCGTGACTAAAATAGTTTTAAAATAACACCACCTGCCTAAAAGAAATACCTCAGCCATGGTGTCATCCTTTCTCCAGCGTGCAAAAGTAACTCCAATACTGATTCAGGAAGTTTTGATTCAGCATTTGATTTTACTGTGACTGATTGTCTCTTGTGCACATGAACTTGCAGGGCAGATCTGCGTGTAGAGATGCACACTGGTACAAATCTACATTTGCTGACTGACAGTTTGGGCTACTTATCAGAATTATGGCAAATGCCAGCCCGGCAATATTTAATTGGATAAACATTTTTTAGTCTCATGCCTTACCCAAAATATAAAAACACATATAAATACATTTAGATCATTTACTTTAATGATTACTATTGGAATGTGAAGAGACTTTCAACCAACACAACAAAAATGTTTCTGAAGACAATCACCTACGGCACCGTTAATTCCATCATGTTGTGCCAACACAAATTGATTGTGTGGAGCCAAGCATTTTTACAGCACCACCACGTGACACACTTGCATATAATTTAATGTTCATTGTTTTATCAATTAATGCAACAATATTTGCATCTTGCACAAGGAAGTACTAGTGTATTTTAACCTGTTAATAAGGAAAGTTATGAAGAAACAATTGGCCAGAAATGACTGAAAACCTAAATTACTATTTCAGGTTTATTTTTATATTCTATATTTGATACAGTATGATTTGTAGAATTGATATAAGTTGATTTCTTTGTATCAGGCATTGGCTCGACTTTGAGACAGGACAAAAGGGACGAGAACTGCATCTCTAGTTATCATGAGCAGTTCCAGTACAGACAGTGTCCTTCAAATCCTCCACTTCAATCCATAGAGAAGGTATTTCAATATCAATTGAAGCACTTTCAGAGAGTGCCAATTCAATGACCTGTTTGCTTTTATTTCATTGTATCTTTTATTAAGCAGCGAGTTCAGTATTCATCTCTTGCAATGGGAGACCAAGACAAGATATTGAACAATCAAACAACGTATTCCATCTATTTTAAACCATCTGATGACAACAGGTGCTGATATTGTACATCTTTATGCAGCATAATGACTTAAGATGCACGTTTGTAAAAGGATTGTATATATTTTTTATGTACTGTACATGAGGCAAATCTAAAACACTTGTTCAGCAGCTCTGCTAAATTCAGGAACAACACCAAATCTCTGCACATCAATCTTCGGGAACTTCCTGATGATAAATGGACAACAACATCATCTGACCAATTCTGTGCACATACATTTGGTTTGTATAATCATGTCATGTTTTTTTTTGTTTTTTTATGTCACAGAAATGGGAAAATATCAGAATGTAACTTTGTCCTGATGCAGGTTTTAAACTACAAACAAGTTAAAGTTTAAATAGTAATATACAGTTCCTCAATAGGTATATTTGGAACTCTGAGTGACACCATGACCATAACTTTATCAGCTACTTATACATCTTTATTAGCCCGCAGAAGAATCGTATTATGCTGGAAATCCTCCAAGCCCCCATCTGTGACGGCCTGGTTTAAAGATGTGATTAATTTTGTTGAAAAAAAAAAATAGAAAGAAGGAAACTGTAATGTTTATTGTTGTATTGTCTGAAAATTCTATTTTCCTTTTATAATAAAAAGTAATATACAGTCAAAGACAGAATTATTAGTCCTGTCAAATTGAAATGATTCTTTCAAGTACTGTTTAACAGCAAGAAGATTCTTTTTCTCAACACAGTTATAAATAACCTTAATAATTGTATATTATATTATGTGTACATATTAATTGTATACATATATTATGTAAAAAAAATAACAATCTATTTGCCAATCCAAATACGGAGGTAGGTAGTGCTGTCGCCTCACAGCAAGAAGGCCGCTGGTTCGAGCCTCGGCTGGGCTAGTTGGCATTTCTGTGTGGAGTTTCCTCCAGGTGCTCCGGTTTACCCCACAGTCCAAAGACATGCAGAACAGGTAAATTGGGTAGGCTAAATTGTCCGTAGTGTATGAGTATAAATGGTTGCAGCTGGAAGGGCATCCGCTGCGTAAAACATGTGCTGGATAAGTAGGCAGTTCATTACGCTGTGGCGACCCCGGATTAATAAAGGGACTAAGCCGAAAAGAAAATGAATGAATGAATGATAATATATAAATTAGGAAATGCTAGAAAAAACTATATTTAAATAACACAAGGGCTACTTAAAACAAAACAAAAAATATGTATGTTAGTTTTTGTCTCTTTTTAAGGAGTATTTAACATGTTATGCAAGAAAATGTTCAGATATAAGTCTGAGAATAAAGTTTGTATTGTACAAATTTTGTCTTTAACTCTGTTAATGTAATTTATGCATTATCAAATTATAGTTATTTAAAAAATAATAACTTTTCAAACATCAATATATTAATTATTTACTTCTCTTACTTATTACTTACTCGCAAATTACTTCATTTGATAGCTTTATATGTTAAACTCTTTAGCTACCTAAAAGGATCATCATATTTGACATTTTGTAATCCCCAGATAGGGTGCCACGGTGGCGTAGTAAGTAGCACGTTCGCCTCACAGCAAGAAGGTTGCTGGTTCGAGCCTCGGATGGTTCAGTTGGCATTTCTGTGTGGAGTTTGCATGTTCTCCACGTGGTTGCGTGGGTTTCCTCCAGGTGCTCCGGTTTCACCCACAAGTCCAAAGACATGTGGTATAGGTGAAATTGTCCATAGTGTATGAGTGTGAATGAGTGTATGGATGTTTCCCAGAGATGGGTTGAAGCTGGAAGGGCATACGTAAAACAAATGCTGGATAAGTTGGTGGTTCATTCCGCTGTGGCGACCCCATATTAATAAAGGGACTAAGCTGAAAAGAAAATGAATGAATGAATAATCTCTTGATGCAACATTAAACAGACATCCTTATCTAGTCTATGGGCTTCTTCACTCTCAGAAATAAAGGTACACGAGCTGTCACTGGGTGGTACCTTTTCAAAAGGTACATATTTGTAACTAAAGGGTCCATATTAATGCCTCAAGGGTACATATTTGTACCTAAAAAGTACAAAAGTGTTCCTCTTAAATTTGTTAGGTTCTAATATATACTGTTAAGGTGCCAATATGGACTCTTTAAGTACAAATATGTACCTTTTGAAAAGGTACCACCCCAGTGCCAGCTCCCATACCTTTATTTCTGAGAGTTGTTCATGTTCATGATAAGGTTACATTGTAAAAATGCATTATTTGATTTTATTTAATTTGGAAAAAATAAATAAACCTGAAGCTTTTAAAGCGATTTGTAGAGTTTTAAAAAAACAGATTGAGAAACAGCATTTTCATAACATTATTAAGTAAATGATCATTGTGCATAATTCTAAAAATCGAGTGAACAGTTTCAGGTTACAATGGGTAACTCATTTTAAAGTAGATATAACAAATAGTTTTTTACCGTGTAAAGGCAGAGCATGAGCCAGCAGATGGCGCCATTTCAATAATGAAATTATTTTAAAATACTCTAACAGTAACCTGCCTTTAACATTTTGTCTGTATTCATCATTTCAGCGAGATCATTATGATAAATTCATGAAGTATTTCAATTTTATAGCTTGGTGTTTGTTTTTAGCAGGCCCTATTCACCTAGAGCACAGAAGCCCAACTCTCAGCTCTGTGTTTAAGGGAGAGCTGCTTAATGCTAACCAAGAGAGACTGTCAACAACAAATCAACAGTTCTTCCCAAAGGTTTGACTTGTTTGCAGTCTATACTTACTACAGTATATAATACAAAAGCATGTCTTCCCTAAGTGTGAGGTGTTTGTGTTGTCAGATGAAAAGCACGCAGTTCCCAGTGCATGTGGATGGACCCAGTATCAGGACTCTGAGCAACATAGAATTCGGGAAGCCTAATCTGGCTGGATGTTTCTACAGCACAACAACACAGGAGCAGTTCTCACATAAAGAAGTGGTCCGTCCCAAAACACCAGTATATCCACCTAGTCATGTGCTGTTTGAGCAAGGTATTTTGAGCCTACTAACCTATGTTTTCACAATAGTTGAGCACCTAAAATTACCTGAACTGTGCCTCCGTTACTTTACATTACAAATTGTAAAGAGTGTATGTGCCATGCCATATTAAGGCTTTATTTATTAATTGATTTATTTATTGTAAAACGCTAAACGCGTTAAATGTATTTCTGTGTATTGGCCTGTAATAAAAAGAAAAAGTGGACTAAACTGCTAAGATCAATATTATTTTCTCCCTAAGTATATAGGGAGATAATATATACCACAACATATATATTTATACACTCACCAGTCACTTTATTAAGTACACCTTGTACCCAGTTAGACACCCTTTTGCTTCAGAACTGCCTTAATTCCTCACGGCATAAATTTAACATGGTACTGGAAATATTCCTTAGAGATTTTGGTCCATAATAGCATGATAGCATCACGCAGTTGCTGCAGATTTGTCGGCTGCACATCCATGATGCGAATCTCCTGTTCCACCACATCCCAATGGTGCTCTATTGGATTGAGATCTGGTGACTGTGGAGGCCATTTGAGTACAGTGAACTCATTGTCATGTTCAAGAAACCAGTCTGAGGTGATTCATGCTTTATGAAATGGCGTGTTATTCTGTTGGAAGAAGCCATCAGAGTATGGCTATACTGTGGTCATGAAGGGATGGACATGGTCAGCAACAATACTCAGGTAGGCTGTGGTGTTGACACAATGCTCAATTGGTACTAATAGTAACAAAGTGTGACAAGAAAATATCCCCCACACCATTACACTACCACCACCAGCCTGAATCGTTGATACAAGGCAGGATGGATCCATGCTATTTTGTTGTTGATGCCAAATTCTGACCCTACCATTCAAATGTCGCAGCAGAAATTGTGACTCATCAGACCAGGCAACGTTTTTCCGATCTTCTATTGTCCAATTTTGGTGAGCCTGTGTGAATTGTAGCATCAGTTCCCTGTTCTTAGCTGACAGGAGTGGCACCCGAGGTGGTATTCTGCTGCTGTAGCCCATCCGCCTTAAGGTTGGACATGTTGTGCATTCAGCGATGCTCTTCTGCATACCTCGATTGTAACGAGTGGTTATTTGACTATCAGCTCAAACCAGTCTGTCCATTCTCCTCCTCTGCCATCAACAAGGCATTTGCGCCCAACAAACTGCCACTCACTGGATATTTTTTTATTTTACGGACCATTCTCTGTAAACCCTAAAGATGGTTCTGCATGAAAATCTCAGTAGATCAGCAATCTCTGAAATACTCAGACCAGACCATCTGGCACCAACAACCATGTCACGTTCAAAGTCACTTAAATCACCTTTCTTCCCCATTCTGATGCTCGGTTTGAACCTGCAGCGGATCGTCTTGACCATGTCTACATGCCCAAATGCATTGAGTTGCTGCCATGTGATTAGCTGATTAGAAATTTGCGTTAAAGTGCAGTTTGACAGGTGTACCTAAGAAAGTGTATTGCCCTATATTTGCACATTTGTATACATTGCACTATTAACTGAATACTAGTATCAGAAAATCACAAAATAACAAGTAAAATATTGAAATTAGTTCATAGATTATTGTTTTTTAAAATCTGTTAAAAAAAAAAAGCTTTCCACTGATCGTCACTTGGGAAATATTTGAAAAAAACAAAAATAAAATTTTCACAGAAGGGTTAATAATTTTGTGTTTAATTATATGAGAAAAGTAAAAAAAGTGTTGTATATACTTCAAAATTTCAATAAAACAAATCATATAAATATAAATCTAATATAACAAATTTGTTATGATGGAAAATACGTGGGTTATTCCACCAAATATAGATTTCTTAACTCTTCTGAAGTTGTAACAGTGGTATTTAGCCGTCTAAAAGTAAATATTAGTACTTTTATCTTAAACAGCTTTAAATAACTACTTTTGGTAGTTTTAGTTTAGAGAGAAAAGCAATAATGACATTTGATTTAAAAACAGAACTAAAAATTATACATTCAGAGAAATAAAAACTCTAAAATTTATGTGTTAAACTTAAACTTTCAAGAATTGACAACCAAATCAAGAACTGAATCTATTCAAAAGGAAAGCATGTGAATCACAATCAAATCAAATCAGGACATCTAAACTGATAGCTAAATTGATAGCTAAATTGAATGTGTCTTTATTATTCTTGTTTTTAGAGCCAGATCAGCTGCTTACGACCATGCAAAATGATTTTATCCCTGTAAACTCTAGAAGACAGGAGCTGAGCCCTGGTCAGCTTCAACAGGTAAAATATTTACATTTCTCTGCAGATAAACTATTTATTATACAGTCCATGTCCATGTCCCACAGGGCCTTGTCTCTCTTGGTGGAGCCCAAGTTTTGTTGAATCCAATCGGTGGACAAGACGTTTTTATGAAATTGGAACAATTTTGTTTGAAAAAAGTCAATATTTCTGATGCCACCAAATGTTAATGTTCTGTTTTCTCAGCAAAGGCTTATTTAGAAATAAATGCTATACAAATATGTACTTCAATATACGTTTTACTGCTGTTTCTTGGTAAAATGAATGCTACAGGGCAATATGAAACTGACAACTTTTATTCCTTTTCACAATAATGATATTTACAATGACATATTATTTCTGATTAAAGTATTACATTTGTGCAGTTCATTGTAAAACACCAAATAAAAACTACAAAACATCTTAAAGATCCTCATAATTTGTAATCGAACACATATGCCTCACCTTTCTATCTCCATGTAGACAACTTTTTTGGAGCGGTCAGTTTGCTCAGTAGCTCACCTTGTATGGTGTTGTACTTGTGGTGCAGAGCAATCAGTCCAATGAAACACGGCTCTACAAAAGAAATAAGAGCAAGGTAAAATCAAGGTAAAACTACATGATCACAGTGGACTTTTAGGTTTAGGGCAGGGATGTCCAAACTCAGTCCTGGAGGGCCGGTGTCCTGCAAAGTTTTGTTCCAACCCCAGTCAGACACACCTGAACCAGCAAATCAAGCTCTTACTTGACTTTTTAGAAACATCCCTGCAGGTGTCTTGAGGCAAGTGGGAGCTAAAATCTGTAGGACACCGGCCCTCCAGGACCGAGTTTGGACATGGCTGGTTTAGGGAATGGTGTAGGTCTGTGGTTTGTTTGGTGATCTGTACAACAAGCCCTGCCTTTTCATGGATGAAAAGAAGGGCGTGTGTATGAAACATAACAAAATGCACCCTAAGTAATGTACTTCTGATTAGCTAAAATGTAGACAGCGTCCTCTAGTGGATTTGTCAATTGAAATGTACTTGGAGCAACAAATTTTATGTTTTGCAAAAATGCAACATAAGCAATGAGCATTTACTGGGAGCAAGGGTCATTTTTCACAGTTTGTACAGTACAATAATCATTCAATGATCAGTTAAATGAGTTACTAACTGAGCTTGTACAAATTTGAGAGCTGATCTTGATCTTGTGCTAATCTATTTTTAGGTTAAAGAAAGCCATATCAGGCCCAGGAACTCCAATCATGACTTCAGGACAACCCACAATGAAGCTTTTGTGCCCAAGCCATACTGCAAGGCATTTCTGGACAACCCACCCCTACAACACATCAGCCATATGCTGTTTTGATGTGTGATTATTATTATTATTATTATTATTATTATTATTATTATTATTATTAT
>CAIGQQ010034671.1:2950746-2968194 GCA_903798035.1 Danio albolineatus
ATTATTATTATTATTATTATTATTATTATTATTATTATTATTATTATTATTATTATTATTTTAGGGGTCTAACTGCTTTTTTCAGTGGCATACTTTTCTTAAAGTGATAGTTCACCCAAACAAATTAACATTTGGTCACTCGAGTAACTGTAAACAAAGGAAGATAAACTGTATATTAAAGAATGCTGGAATAAACAGCCTTTGACTTCCATAGTATTTGTTTATTGGTCGTACTTTGGATGGCTGTTTTTTCCCCATCATTCTCCAGAATATCTTATTGTACGTTCAACAGAAGATGGAAATTTATAAAAGTTTAGAACTCATAAAATGTTCCTATAACCACATCAACAAAATCTAACCCAGCTCCATCATAACATTAATAAATTATAAACTAAATAAAGAAAATAGCTTTTTTAAAAATGTTTTATAATTGACTCTATTGAAAAGCAGTTAATGTGTAACAGATAATAAGCACATGGCTTTTCAGACTGCCCTTTGGCAACCCCTGTTTAATTAAGGGACTAAGCCAAAAAGAAAATGAATGAATAAATGAATGAATGTGCTCTGCAAACTATGGTTAACTAACAGATAAATATGGTCTTCAAACTTTCAAATAAGAATATATTTTCATTATAGAGGCTTCAGGTCTATTCATTTCACTTGTACTATGTGGACTCGGAGAAGGCTTTCAACCGTGTCCCTCGTGGGGTGTTCTCTTAAGCTGCTGTCTGGTCTTGACCAATCTTGGATCTTGGTTTGGTTTGACTCAGTGGTTATGGTTAGCACTTTTGCTTCACAGCATGTCGCTGTTTTGACTCCCAGCTGGGCCAGGAGGCATTTTCATACAGATGTTCTCGTGTTCATGTGGGTTTCCTCCAGGTGCTCCGGTTTCCTCTCGCAGTCCAATAACGTGGTATACTGTAGGTGAATTGGGTAATAAAATTGGCCGTAGTGTATGTGTGAATGAGTGAGAGTGTGGGTGTTTTCCAGTGCTGGGTTGCGGTTGGAAGAACATCTGCCACATAAATACATATACCAGAGTTGGTTCATTCTGCTGTGGCAGAATTTAATAATACACTATTTAAAAAAAGATCATATTTATTTTATTGTTTTTTTTTTAGCAAATAAATGATCAAAATTATAATATTCTTATTTTAAAATTGGAAACCACATTCTCACTCACTATCTTAGTCCCAGATTTATCAAGCGTTGTCACAGTGGAATGAACCGCCAATTATGTTTTATATGGCCAATGCTCTATTCCAACATTGGGAATCTCATTTACACACACAATAATACATTTGGATTATCCAATCCAATTTAGTTCATCCAGTTCACCCATAGAGCATGTCTTTGGACTGTGGGGAAACCAGAGCACCTGGAGGAAAATGAACACAAGAAGAACATACAAACTCCACATAGAAATGCCTCCTAGCCCAGCTGCTGGTACTCAAACCAGTGATCTTCTTGCTGTGAGGTGACAGTGCTAACCAGTGAGCCACCCTGCCACCACATCATCTGTAATTAAAAAAAAAGACAAACACATTTTAATAAGAACATATAATGGCAAGTCCAGAATGTCCAAAATTTGGCACACAACATCCTTACCTCCATAACTTTGACTGCAAGAAGGTCTTATCAGCATAAAGAATGCTTTAAGGTGTTATGAAAACACAATGCGTCCTACTTACAGATGAGGTGTGTGTGTGAGAAGCAAACAAGCATGTCAGAAAGTGACTGACACACTGACCTCACACAGCACATACAGTATAGGCATTCAAACCCGAGCATGTGTAAAATATCATGGCAGAGTGCCAGAGGTAGCATATTTAACCAGATATTTTTGTGGCATATTTAGCATATTTACCCAGAGCCTGTGTGTTATCAAGCCATCTGTTGCCATGTCTAACTCACCCTGGCTTTCTCACACTCAAAACAAACAGAACATTCACTCCTGTACCAAAAAGAAAGAAAAAGTAACCTTGAACTGTAGCTCTCTAATGTTTATACAAAGCTCAGCCTTTACTGTTAGAGATTTTAGGTTTTATCCTATGTTTTTTTATTCTTATTCTGCATTGTTTAAGTTGTATATTTATATATTTATTTTTAAATTATGTAAGGTACGTAGTCAATATTGGAAATGGATCAAAAAATGTAATCAAAGTTGTACTAAGACAAGAACAGATTGTACAATTTCATAAAGAACTTTGGTGATACATTTTGATCCCCTTCAACTGAAACTGTATCATAGAGTATGCATGATGGGCTCCAAAAGTTTCCTCACTATAAACTATATTCATTCATTCATTCATTCGTTTTCCTTTGGCTTAGTCTCTGTTTCAAAGGTTGCCACATTGGAATGAACCGCCAACTATTCTGGCATATGTTTTACGCAGTGGGTGCCCTTTCCAGTCACAACCCAGTACTGGGTTAGCCAGCGTGCTGCTTATAAATTATATTATCATCATAAAAAACTGTCTTTGCACTTTTTAAAATTCTTATTTTTTAATTTCTTTAATTATTATGATTATTTTATTATTATTTTTAGAGTCCTTAAAGATAGTGGAGAATCTAAGATAAATACATGTTGAATATTGCCGAAAACCACAAAAACGTACTATAATTTATTTTCAGGTTTTTGAACTTATTTTATAGTTATGAATTATTTTTTTAAAGATATATTTATAATACGAGTATTTTTCTATGTCTTTAAGAAGAAACTGACCCGTTATTTACTTATTCACAAGAGAGAGAGAAAGAAACATAAAATAAGGGTAAGACATTCAAGAATCATTCATTCGTTCATTTTCTTTTCAGCTCAGTCCCTTTGTTAACCTGGGGTCGCCACAGTGGAATGAACCACCAACTTATCCAGCATATGTTTTACTCAGCGTATGCCCTACCAGCTGCAACCCATCACTGGAAACACCCATACACTCTCATTCACACACGTACATACACTACGGAGAATTTTTAACTTACCCAATTGACCCATGTCTTTGGACTTGTGGGGGAAACCGGAGCACCCAGAGGGAGAACATGTAAACTCCACACAGAAATGCCAACTGACCCAGTTGAGACTCGAAGCGACATTTACTGAGTAAAACATGTGCTGGATAAGTCGGTGGTTCATTCTGCTGTGGCAACCCCAGATTAATAAAGAGACTAAGCCGAAAAGAAAATTAATGAATTAGTAAATTTGCATTTGTGGATATGGAATTTACAAAGAAAATAAATTACATTTATAACAAAACAAGCATTTCTTTTATTAGAGACAGATTCATTATGACCAAAAATAATAATATTTAAAAGTAACAGAAACATCTTGTATATTATCATTAATAAATTGTCCTCCGTTATTCAGGACTCAGGACGTGAGTGGGCGTGGTCACCACTATAAAAGGGCGTGTATCTAATTTTGATTCGTGCTCCAACGAAAACGGGCGGGTCTCAAACAACAAACAGCCCATTTAACTCTTACGCTCGGCGTGAGTTTGTGGGTTTAAAAGTAAAAAGTGCGTTCCTTTTAATTTTGGTCGTACTGTATTGTCATTTATATAACATAGTAACGTTTTCAGCAAGTTCAAACTGACTTTTGGTTAAGTTTTAGCGACGTTTATTTAATTGAGCAATCTTCAGTTGTTGGATGATTTAGAGACTGGTTTTCCCAAACAATAACATACACAACTCATCATTTTCATGACTTAAACTCTGCTCTGGGCATCAAAGTCATGGCTTTCCAAAGCATCAAACACTTTGCTCTCGAGCTGGACGGTCCGGATGATATTGTGTACAGCAGCGGAGAGATGGTCACTGGCGTGGTGATTCTGGAGCTCAACCGGGAAATCAAGGTCCGGTCTCTGAGGGTGTTGGGAAGAGGAATCGCCATAGCCCACTGGCTGGAAAACCGCAGTGTCGGCGTGAACACCGTCTATAACGACTACACATCCAAGACAACGTATTTCAGGAAGAGACAGCATCTTATACGAGGTTTGTTGGGATTTATTCGTTTGTTAGATTAACAGACACTGCATTGAAACAATTTCTTAGCCTGGTGGCAGGAACGCTTTTAAAACAAACAAAAATAATATAGGTCATTATTTACTTGTGCATAACGGGTTTAAAAAGCTAAGCAATAGTATTCTGGGGTATTCTTGTTTGCAAACACAAAAGAAGAACCTTTGAAGGATGTTCTGGTTGGTCTTTTTCGTTAATTTACAATGAATGGTTACTTATAGTGCTCAAGGGTGCACTAAAAATTAAAACTATTATATACTCTCACTTGTTTGCAGACTATCTTTCCTTTTTATCAAAAAAAGTATATTTTGAAAAATGCCATTGACTTCCATTGTAAATAATATTTTTTCTAATATGATGGATGCTACCAGTTTTTAGCTAAAATTTCTGATATTAAATTGTAAGTTTTTTATTAAAGTATCCCTTTAAATAAAATAAAACAATTATAAAAGGAAAACAAATATTTTGTTGAAATGATGAAATGAAATGTTGAAATGTAACAGGGTATATTTACTTTTGTGAATATTTTATAACTATATTGAATATGAGCCAGAATCAACAACTCCATATTTTGTAAAACGGATCAGTGATTTGTGACTCAAAGGTGAATGGATTGCACACCACAAAGTGAAAAATGTAGGCTATATATCACCTCTACTTCAAAGTATTTGAATGAATCCTCAATGGGTTAAATAGTATATCAATATTATTTGCTGACATTCTGACAATTGCTTGGGTTAAGCAACAGTAAGCTTCCTCACAATCATAACATGTTTCCAGAAGTCTTATAGCCTCTGCAGACCACTTTTATGATGATGTTTATTGCCCTTTTGAACCCTAACTTTTCATTCACAATTCACTGTGAATGAAAGAAAGTGGCAAAAGGATAAACCGTGCCTTAAGGGTTCAGTCAAGCTTTAGTTTTAACGGTAACTCGGGACATGGCTGCTTTTTCCTAACCTTTGACAGCTGGCCCAGTCATGATAATGCTAAGCAAATGTGTGATCTGGTTAATCATTCATCTGTTCATCAAATACACAAACAAGCAACTGCACTTCACAAGTCAAATGCTTTTCTCCATAGTGATGAAAGCCCAACTATCTTAAAAATGAAATCACAAAAAATGCAACATTTGGGTTGCTGTTAAAGTTGAACAAAAACTATATGTTGTGAGCTACTTGCTAATTTCAACTATTTACAGCAGTAAATTACTAATTTATATAAACGCGTTACATATTTTCTGTGTTTCAATTAAACATTGACTTTTGCTTTTGATAAGGGAAAAGAGGCAGCAGACAGAATGAAAGGTCAGACATCACTCCCAGTATTTTGTCAGCTGTCAACAAAAACTTTTGTCTGCTCATATTGAAAACGTATCAAAATTTTGGATAGATCAATTGTTGATATTTGGCACGTCCTTTTATTTAGTTGGCTAGTCAGCATTGGTTCTTATGCGGGTTCAATTATAGCTTGGCAAAACTGTATGACATACACTGGTACTAGAATTACAAGGTTAGTTGTATTTGCATTTTCAGTGGTTTTGATATATTGCACTTGTTTTGATATATTGCAAAAGTTTGATATCGATACAGCAACAATGTGGGGACCAAGTTACTTACAGTATCAAATGTAAACAAAGAAACTTAAGTTCATTTGTGTTCACATATTTAAAAATATATGTTATGTATATGTTCTGTGTCTTTTCTGAACAAAACCCCAATTAGTGAGAACAGGGATGAAGACATTCAGCTGACGTCGCTCTGTAAATAATGCATAGGCCTACCTACTTTTGGTACGTGATTACATGCCGCAGTGTCAGTTTAAGAAACTGCACGGGCTGGTTTGCTTATCGTTATCTAAATAAACAGCTTGTTTCTTGGCAGTCCAGACGTGACAGCCTTCATGCACGTTGTGATATCAACATCACACAACTAGGGGGAGAAACCACTCTGACAAATGTGAGGTTTCAAAACCTAGCGCTGCAAATTCTCCACAAGATGGCGATACACCGATATATCATTTTCACTGCTAACAAAGAAACAAGTTGTTTTGATCCTGAATTGTTTGCGAAACGTGCTTTTGCGTTTTTAGAATCACATTTTTAATCAAACCCAAGTTTGCATGTCACAATCTTTCATGTGACAAATCCTTTAAACAGATAATATTTTGTTATGATTTTATTTCTTTATTTATTTTATTGCAAAATGTTTATAATACACATAGTTCATAAAAGTGATTGACTCGAATGTAGAAGAGAACAGAATGAACTCGTTTTTTGTTTTGATGAACTCCACGGGTCGGGGAGGTTCCTCTGGTTTCGGGCATGCTCAGTCAGCTTGTTTTTGTCTCAGAACCTGTATGCATCAATCATCCGAGTCTCTATCCACACCCAGTTAAGATGTTTATGAGCAGGCAGCGATTCCTGCCATAGGCCTTACATAATAAAATCTGAAAGCCCGCCCACACGAGTTAAAGGCCGAACAGGGAACATGCACAGCTTCAGTTTTGTTTTGAACCTGAATGAAAAGCAGCTCTTGCACTTGGACGCATCCCCTCGCTCTTTGTTTGACTTTACGCGTCCGAAGACGATATATATTTTAAGGGCTGCGCTTGGGGAAAGCCTTTGCACGACCAAAGATGATTTTCGACAAGTTAAAAAAGTTCGACATCGTGTTCGATTCTCCAGAGATGGACTGTCCTCCGGTGTACAGCAGCGGAGATGTTGTCTCAGGGAAAGTTGTGCTGGAGTTTTCAGCGGAGAGTAAAATCGAATCGCTGAAGTTGCATGCAGAAGGTTTCGCTAAAGTTCATTGGACTGAGTCTCGCAGCGCAGGGTCCAGCACCGCGTACACGCAGAACTACAGCGATGAAGTGGAGTACCTGAACCGGAGAGAAGTGCTGCTGCAGGCAGGTCAGTCATTCACTGATAGGGACGGTGTATTTCTTTGGGTACAGCAGATCAGATAAGGTGTTCTCCTCTCTCGAGTGCCAATGTGTTTTCATTCCCGTTGAACTATGTTTTTTCACTTTTGGTCAAGCTGACTGAATCGACACTTAATAAAGGAGCACACTCACAAGTGAAACTCTTTATCTCGTTCTAATCTCTCATGGTTATTGCGTGACACGTGATTTAAAAAACTGTTTCACCACACTGTCTAATATAACGAAAGCGAAATCGTGGCTGACTTTTAAAAAAACATCCAGAAGATTCAACTGTTAGTAATTGTAGTAGATTTATCTACATCTTATGTCCTCTTCAGTTGGTGTTAATCATTTAACCAGACTCCAATATAAGTTATCCAGATAATTAATTCACCAGCAGTTTTTCAATTGGATTAACTGATGAACTGAACATTGTTGTCTGACATTTGTATTTTTTTTTCAATGGGTGGTTGTTGTCTTTTTTTGTGTGTAATTCTATATCATGTATTATGTTTTTGTAAATTTAATGAGTGAGCAGGTACCATTAACAAATAACAACAACTGACTAATGTGTTACTCATTTGAATGGTGAGCAGTATTTCTATCTGCGGAATAAATAAATGTAGTTGTTATACCAGAGGCTGATTTTGTAAATGAGAAGCATTATTTAAGATTCAAGATTTACTTTATGAACTAAATTACTAGCAAAACAAAAACGTGAAACTTATGAACAATTTTATTTACTTGTGACCAACTATAGCACATAAAAAAAACAAAAAACAAAGCAGATATGACATTTGTGCCCTAGGAGTTGCTTTTGTATTTTATCAGTGAAATCATCTTTCTTTTTCTCTCTCCCTCTTTTTTCTCCCATCCAGATAATGGTGATTTGACAGTCATTCCAGCTGGGAGACACGAGTACCCTTTCAGTTTCCAGCTGCCAGAGGAGTAAGCATTGCTTTTTTTATTATTAGTCTCATATTAATGCTATCTGCAAGCTTTATTTGCAAAGGGAATGGGTGTTAATATATGTGTTTTGTCTGTCAGAACTCTAGTGACTTCCTTTGAAGGCAAGCATGGCAGTATTCGATACTGGGTGAAGGTTAAGCTGCATCGCCCATGGGCCACAGTCAAGAAAATCAAGAAAGAATTTACCGTTATCGAACCCATTGATATCAACACTCCTAGTTTGCTGGTGAGCACTCAATATATATCAGTTCTCATTTTGTGTCTACTGCAGTTTTGGTGACTTGCACACTAAATCAGACTTTCTTTTTATTTATTTATTTTTTACTTCAGGCACCTCAAGCTGGAACCAAAGAGAAGATGGCTCGCATCTGGTACCGCAACTGTGGGCAGGTGTCAATCACTGCAAAGATCGACCGCAAAGGCTACACTCCAGGTAAGAGCGGAAACATAGAATAATGTTTAAGATCCGGAACTCACTAGGGATGTTCTAACTTGCTTTGACTTCTTCTCCAGGTGAAGTGATCCCAGTGTTCGCGGAATTCGATAACGCCACATCTCGCTCCGTGGTGCCGAAAGCTTACATAACCCAGACGCAAACCTTCATTGCCAGGGGCACCATGAAGCAAAAACGAGCTGTGGTGGCCACATTGTGCGGTGACATAGTTGGCGCACGCCGCAGGGAGACCTGGCATGGCCGAGCTATCAAAATACCCCCTGTCGGCCCCTCCATCCTACAGTGTCGCATCATCAAAGTTGAATACATGCTCAGGGTGAGTTCACTAGACCTTCTAGCTACCTAAATTAACTGTTACATTTACTTATCTATATTGCAGCTATGATAAACAAAATGTTCTTGAAAAGGTCTAAGACTTCTCTAGTTTGCCACAAATTTACTGTGCCCCTACAACCTCTGGAACCATTTGCGCAATCTTGACAAACTAAATATCACTCGAAAGTTTCTATGTATGGTGACTGATTTTTTTGATAGATGTTTCCAAACAATTATTTATCAATTTGTGACAAGGATACTTGTCAGTTGTAAAGTATTAATTTGCTACAGCAATCCACATTTCTTAGAGGCTAACTTCAAGTCAGATACCCCAAACAGCAAATACTACTTGAGATTTTAATGTTAACTTTACAAATAATGTTAAAAGTATGAAAGTATAATTCACATCTATCAAAACGTACTTAAAATAATAGAGGATGCCCTTATATGCTCACCAGTGGAAGTTGAATATTTTCTGCTTATGTTTGTTACTGCGCCCAAACAAAATGTGACTGAAAGCAAATTTTTTGTGATACCAACTTTAAGCTTGCAATGTAATTGTTCAGATATTTAGCTTAGATTTTTTTCTGTAAATTTTAGGTTTAAAATAAACTTTTAAAAAAAATATTATTATTATTATTATTTATTAAATATCTATTAAAATATATCTTTGTATTATTATTTTCTTAAGGGCACAAATTTTTCTTTAATTTTTTCTTTTTTTTTATGTGACCAGGCATAAATCTGTGCACTTAAGCGTTGAATATTACCAGTCATTTAAGTTGAACATGTAATTTTCATGTCTGTGATCAAATTATAGCTATTTAAGGGGTTTTGATGATATAACTAAATTTAATTTTATTTAATTTTTTGTAGGTGTGTGTTGATGTTCCTGGAACGTCCAAGCTTTCCTTGGAGCTTCCGCTGGTGATGGGTACCATCCCTTTGCATCCATTCGGCAGTCGCACGTCTAGTGTCAGCAGCCAGTACAGCGTCAACATGGAGTGGCTTCGCATGGCAATTCCTGAACAGCCTGAGCGTAAGTTTGCCCAAATTATGGGTTTCATTCGGTTTCATCAGTCTATAAGTGACGATATGGAGAAAAATCTGTCAGTCATGTTGAGTCATGCTTTTTTTTTTTGTTTGTTTCCACCACAGCTCCTCCAGATTACAGCTCTGTTGTCACAGAAGAAGAGGCAGCCCAGAACTCCACAGCAGTCCAACCTGAGGAAGACCTCAGCGGTGTGCTGCAGCGCTCGCTCATGGCCTATATGCAGGAGTTCAGATCACGCCCACCTCCAGTGTACAGCGAGGTGAGTAGACGTGCAAAGTTAAACGTGCTAAATGATTGTTCTTATCTGGGTTTGTATCAAAACGTTGATTTTATTTATTTATTTTTATTTATTTTTATTTATTTTTTTTATCAGATTTAATCTAAAAATTGTTTACTGAGCAACTTAAATCATATCTGTTTGCAATGTCATTTGTTTTGTGTAATGTCTTTTTGAATTATGATAAGACAGTTCCGCATAACTGACAAAACTGACAATAATGTAGTAATTTTGATTTAAAAATAAATATGATCCTGTCAAGTGTGACTTATTTGTTACATTTTCCATCAATTTATTTTCTACAGTTTATTTTTCTTCACTTTTTATTAACTCGGCTAACAATTTTACGTTGCATCAGACAGATCTTCCATTTAAATTACCTTGAAATCAAATATTAAAATTTATTGATGATTTACTAATCACATTAACCAAGTTTGACTAGTTAATTTGGCAAGTAACTTCATAGTGACGTAAACACAGAGTTTTAAATGAAAGTTTTATTAGCTTTTGATATTGGGATTAGAATTGAATGTACAATTCATAAAGTGTCACGTTTTAATAAGTTCTTCTGTTCTCAGGTGGACCCGAACCCTCAGCCCATCACGATGCGTCGTCGCTGCATGACCTGTTGAACTGTTTGCCAGCTGAGCATCATGTGATGTTTGAAACAAACCAAGCCGAGATTTGATTCTCCTGGACGCCTCTCTGAGACTGGTACTTGTTTGAGCCGTTCGCATCTGTGCTTCCTGCAGCGGTGGCAGAGAAAGGGGGAGATGTCTGGACCAGGCAAGGCAGAGCGCTTTCAACAAACAAAGAGGACATTCAGGACCGGGACGAACAAAGGTTCAGCCCGTCTTTGTGTCCCTAAGAGGGATCAGACTCTGGTCTGTGCCTAGACCGATTCATTGCCTATCGCACATGTACGTCTAATCAGGGAATTTTGGGCATGATCACTAAAGAATTATGGGTGAGAAGCCATTCAGAGATTATACCCATAATGCCTGTGAATGAGAGAAGAGTTCCTCTCAGCCAGCATTAGATGTTAGCAGGCATATGTGATGCCGTCCTTACTCCCATACATATATCATGGCATATATCGTCTCCTTTTGGTATTCATGTTGGCCAAAGAGATTGATTTAATGTTCTTGTGCGCACGGGTAATTCTATGCAAAAGGGAAACCTAAAGCTTTAAGAATGCGATGTGGGGGGAAACTGCAAATGTAAATCCTGGAATTTCATGTTTTTCTCCTGTCGGAGTGGGATTAAAACAACTCCACGTTAATGTATTGTTGGTGTAAGTTCTGACTAAAGCTGAGTCTGTCATCTGGTAGATCCTAATGTCAGGATCAATGTAATTCAAGTCTGATTATGTCAGAATATCGATGGATATATCTAGTTTTTTGGCACATTGTTTTTCTGCCTTTTTTTTGCCAGTGGATTAAGGTAAAACACCGCAAGGGTTATATAAAAGCTTTTGACGGTTAACTTATAAAATGATGGCAGGAAAAAATAGCCATGTGTATCCAAGGTGCCTTGTTGTTTTAGATGAAATGATGAACAAATACAGGGATTGTGTCACATTAAGCTTTTCTAGTCTTACGACTCCCTGAAGTGTCCTTACAAACATTCCAAAAATACCACAGACTTGGTTCATTTCCAGATTTTGAAAATGTGTAACTTCAGGTTAAAATACAATGATTGTTTATGGCACTCACTTTGAATGTATTTTATAGATTGTTGTTGTTGTTAACATTTGACAAGTATATTTTTTGTTAATCATCTTTAAGTAAATAAAAAGAAAAGCAATATATTTTGAATACAGTGTTTTATTTCATTGCAGTGTTTAATACAATGCAAAAACGTGCAGAAGGTGCATTCACAGTTCATAATTAATAAGTTCTCATATGTATGTTTGGCTTGAATATTATGAAAAAACAAAGCATAGCAGTACATTAGTTTTCATGGGTTGTACTTTTTCTATATATAACTGAAGTGGCGCCTGAGGCACTGAATGTCCTTCCTCCTGTGTTGTTTTCTGAAATGTTTCCTGGCTTGGTTGGGCTCATAATAATTCATAAAGATAAGAAAACCCCATATTCAAATTTCAACCTTATGAGAAAAAGTAAAGCATAAATGAATGCACTGTGATTAAGTATAATAGTTTAGTAACTTTCATTCCATAATACACAACTTGGAGAGAACAAAGCATTTAAAATGAACTGCAAATATAGAACCGCTTTCTTTAGCATCTATATAGGCATATATACCTCTTCAAAGACATGTTATAAACTAGCATTGCATTGTTTTTGCAAGTTTTACAGTTATATAATGAGAAAGAAGCTGCAGAATCATGAACTAGAACTCTGCAGATGATTAATGTTTGGTGCGTGAAAAACGTGTCACATTTGAATGTTCTCGAGTATTCATTTGCTTTAGATTGATGACACAGAATACATTAGCCTACAACACAAATACTTGTATACACTGTTGTTTTGCCTGCAATTGTACAGACATATGAAAGAACAGTGCTCGAGGGTGGTTGTCTTTAAGCACCAGACATTGTAGAACAACATTCTTTTAAATGCCATTAACAAACCTATTGTGACGGACACAATGTTTTTGTGTGTGGCTCACTGTAAAATAACATCACTGAGAACTTGCATGACAAAAACAATGTTCTTTATTTTCCCCATTCACGACACTTTAAAGACCTTTGAGCTCAAAACACATGAAACAGCAAGTCTGCATGCTCTGTTTATGTTGTATACAGTACACCAGGTGTTTGTGTTAAATTTCAGCTCCTGTATTGCTGATTCACAAGGAGATTAAGCGTCATTTTGTTCCTTTCTTCAATAAACCGAGTGCAAGGAGATGTTTAGCGATGAAAAGCGCTAAACACACATTGAATTCATCGTGACGTTCGTGGGATTGGTGGGGTTAAAAGATGAAAGGCAATTAGGGCCAAAATATGATCGCGACATGTCAACATTCTTTTTGATCGTGTTCACACACAAGAACCACAGAGGCAGTCACTTTGGCCATTTTTTTAATTTAGTAATATGTATTAAAGGTGTATTCAATTTGGTATTTGTTCAAGTAAAACTTAAATATGGTAGCTCCACTGACATTTTTTATGAATTGCGTGTATTTCATTGAAACATTGATAGTTAAATTTGACAACTGTAGGCTGTATTACAAAAAATATTGAATGTTTTTAAGAGTAATGACTTCCTAAAATATGACGACTACAATCTAAAATCTCAAGCTCCGAATGCAAAAATTATGTGACATAAATTCATTTCTGTACAGGCTCATGATCAGAATGACCACTATGACCATTCTAACAGTTGTAAATATCTAAAGGTTCCAGTGTTGAGTGTTAAGACCAATTTGTAATGCGTTTTAAAATATGTTTTTAATGTAAGAGCCAATTTTTGTATAGAAGTCAGTTTAACAATTGATGTTTGTATAGCTATATGCCAATACACTACAATATCTATTATACCATATCTGTATTTAAATCTATTATCATGTCAACAAAAATAGATCCAGGAACCGTGGTATTCTTTGATATTGTTATGCTGTCACATACTCAAATTTCTTGTCTCTTAAAAACATTTCATCCACAATAGACTACTACTTGTTTCAGCTGAGAAGGAAAGTCACTTCAGAGGTAAATAAGGTTATTATAATAGCACATATGTCTAATATTAAATAAGATGTGGCTTGTGCATCTCTCAATATCTAGTTTGTTTGTGATTTGAAAAAAAAAGCATTAATGCATGAAAAACTACTGAAACTATTCAGTTACAATACAGCATATTTGTTTTTGTTGTACGCAATACGCATGATATCTATTTAAACTGTAGGTAAATATTTTGTTTTCATGATGACTTTATCTGCTATGCTATGTTGTGATTGGACAATATAAGAGTACAGGACGTACAGAAAACAGAAAAAGAAGCCTCCCAAATCAAGATCAGGGGTTTAGATTGTTTTCGAAGTTAAACAAGTTTTAGCTAGATGACTATCTAGATAAATCTGTATATGTTTGATTTAAAGGCCCAAGGTGTTTTTTTTTTTACATGCGTTTTTTTATTTGTCTTTGCTATTTGGGCTTATTGGAACCTAATTAGAACAAAATTATCTTTTAATATGATGTTCTTTTAGAGAAAAATGATGTCCATAAATGTGGACTTGTCTGAATTTATACACCACTTTTTCCTGACTGTTTTTTAATGCATATATAAAATATATTTTTTCTTTGAACATGTTTTAACTGTCAGAGAGTAAAAACAACATTTTTTTGCCCATTTTGCACAGTTAAAAGTAGTGTTTGGGACATTTCATTTGCTGCAAAACAGTTGCAGTATGACACTGTATGTCTGTAACAAAATATAAAACATTCAAAGTATTTCGAATAGCCACTTAAGAGCTAAAATGTGCTGTCCACGTATGTGGCCACTAAGCCTTAGGTCAGGGGTGTCCAGACTCTGTCCTGGTTCAGGTGTGTTTGATTAGGGTTGGAGCGAAACTCTCCAGGACATCGACCCTCCAGGACCAAGTTTGGACACCCCTGACTAAGAGGTTAAATTAAAAATTATTTTAATAGTTCCTGCTAAAAAAAAAAGAAAAAGACGTTTGTTGTTGGTTCAAACAACTAAAACAGCACAATTCTTGAGGTTTTTTTGGAGACAACTCAATAGTTTTATGTTTAACCCACTTAAATTTCTAAAAACCTAATAAGTTAATTTAATTCTTCATGTTGTCCCAACAAATCGATTGTGTGGAACTCAGCATTTTTTTTTACAGTGTAAAAGCATAACTGAAAATGATTCAACTTTAATAATAAAGCAGTAAAATTATGTGTATGGAAGTGAATTAAGCCTTAAGTGTATTTTTGGCAAATTATTTGCAAGCGACTCATGATCCAAGCACGTTTCACAGGCAGATATGCCTTTGGAGAGCAAAATTAAACATGAGAAATCGAAAAGATGTCACTGCAATAAACTGCACAAACAAATCAGCAGTGATATTTGTGTCTGTCTGTCCTTAGAGAGGCTTCCTTACATGGAGACATGACGTTCAGGGCTGTGCATCTGGGTGTGAGACCCTTGTTGACTTCACAGGGGCAGATCAGTTTGCTGTAAAGGCTGGGGACTTCGTGGAAACCAAAGAAACTTTATGGGCAGATCAAGAAGCTATACAGGCGAAGGAATCTCCCAAAATATCTTGACCTTGTTTATGCCAAAATATGACTTAATAATGCACTTGTTTTGGTTTGCGCTGTATCTCGAATGCATTTGGAGGTTCTGGGAGCGTCTGAAGGCTGAGTTGTTTATTGCATTTCCAGCTGCCTGTTGGCTTTGTTCTCTCTGGACAGCACTGAGCTCTGTCCGTTTCCCGAAAATTATGCCGAATCAAAGCTTTAGCTCATTGCCAAATAGATTAAGTCAGATTTTTTCCCACTGATAGGGTGCAATGAGGTGTTTAGTGTTTAGCCAAAGCGTTTGAGCTATCATAATCACTGCAAATCTGCAAAACGGAAAGCAAAACATATGCTTGCAAGATTTGCATGTATACTGCAAAAATGCTTTTCTTACTTTTTGTCTTGTTTTTAGTCCAAATATCTAAAAATTCTTAAATCAAGAAGCATTTTCCAAATAGTAAAACATATGGTTTTGATTTAAGATGTAATACATTAAAATTAAGTGAGCTTTTGCTTAAATCAAGCAAAGTAATCTACCAATGGGGTAAGAAAAATAATCTTATTTCAAAGGGAAAACTAGATTAATTTGCTATATATTTGCTATATATTTTTTTGTCTTGTTTCTAGTCCAAATATTTAAAATATCTTAGACTTGTTTTAAGAAATAGTGTATCAAAATTAGGGCTGTCCAAAAATTAATCGTGATTAATCACATCCAAAATAAAAGTTTGTTTTGACATAATATGTGTGTGTGTGTTATATATATTTATTATGTATATGTGATAAACACATTTATAGAAGCCAAAACTATATATAAAAAAGTTACATCAAAGTAGTTACATCATATTCAAATGTAAAATTTGCATCATACACATATATTTTTTATATATAAACAATATAAATTATATATATACAATATAAACCAACATTTTATCAAGTATATGCATGTGTGTATTTATATATTCATAATAAAATATACACAGTACACACACAAAAATTATGTTAAACTTTTATTTTGGATGTGATTAATCACAATTAATTTTTGGACAGCCCTAATCAAATTTAAATGTTTTTCCTTAAAACAAACAAAATAATCTGCCAATGCGATAAGCAAAATAATCTTTTGTCAAAAGAAAAAAACAAGTTTAATTTTCTTACCCTATTGGCAGATTATTTTGCTTGTTTTAAGGAAGAACTCATTAATTATGACATATTATTTCCTAAAACAAGACAGCATTATCTGCTTGTTTAGAAAATACTTCTTGATTTAAGCATAAGAAGATATTTGGACTAGAAACAAGACAAAAAAAATTGCAGAACACTATTAAATACATATTATAAGTAAATATTGTCTTGTTTTTAGAAAAAAAGGCCAAATTGAAGTGAGTTGTTTCTTAAAACAAGCAAAATAATCAGTCAATGTAGTGGTTTCTTGTTTTGTTCTTGTTTTTTAAAGTTTATATATATATATATAAATATATATATATGGACTAGAAACAAGACAAAAAAATCTAACTTTTTTGCAGTGTAACATTTTGCTTTGTATCTTAGCACAAATATGAATTAAGAAAAGGCAAAGGTCAGGATTTTGGAGGTGCTGTTGATATATTTCTGCATGCACATGAACAAACACTGCTGACATGGGCGACAGTTATTAAATGCGTCAAAAGCACATGCATGCTACTTCCCCCATCAGGCTGCTCTGCACGTGGCGACGTGTTCCTCCTCTGCTCCTGGCTCGTGTCCAGCTCTCAGACAGAGCTGTGAAGCAATGGTAAATATTGTGAGGAATGTATGGAGGGCCTGAGAAGGAATGTATTTACCTCCGGTGAAAAGAAAGTTTGGTGCTAATCCTTCATGGCTGATTGAAAAAAAAAAGCATAAACAAAAATGTGTGTCTGCAGTTTTTTGGAGTGGAATTGCACAATTGCACTTCAGGAGGAACAGGACGTCCTCCAAGATTGTTTCTCCCTCTCTTGTGCACACAAAAGCTGTGGTCAAACTTCTGCACAACTACAGTCTTCTAAGAAACAACCACGGTTTTCCCTTCAGTAATTTAGTACGGCAGTATTCCGGTGCATTTAAAGTGTAGTAGTGGGATAATTTATGGGTTTGCTGGGGCATGTTGTTCCAAACTTGTTTGACACTTTATTTATTTATGTATGTATGTATGTATGTATGTATGTATGTATGTATGTATGTATGTATGTATGTATGTATGTATGTATGTA
>CAIGQQ010034671.1:2981171-3000027 GCA_903798035.1 Danio albolineatus
AAAAATTGTGACTGGGAGAGGTTAAAAGCCTTATACAGCTGTTCAAATGTAACAAATTTCCCATCTATATAAAAATCTTTGATTGTGGTCAGTCCTTTGCTTCTCCATTCTAAAAATATTTTATCTGTCTGGCCAGGTAAAAAATTATTATTATAACAAATGGGCATTTGCGTTGAGGGGCATGTAATGTTCAATGCGTTCTTCATTTGATTCAAAATTTTAATTGAATTGACCACAACCATATTTTTACATTGTGACTTCTTTAAAGATACTGGGTTAGAAAAAAGAATAGCAGCTAGAGAACTACCAACAACTGACTGTGCTTCCATATGTAGCCATTTGGGTTGCATGACAGACAAGTTTTTGGCATCCTGGTCACTGGAATGCCAAAACATCAGGGCTCTAGCATTAGATGCCCAATAATAATGTCGAAAAACTGGTAGTGCTAGGCCACCCAACTCTTTTGGTTTTTGCAAATGGCCCTTAGAAATTCTGTGTGCCTTGTAGCCCCAAATGAATGGCATAATAACAGAGTCTAGTTGTTTAAAAAAAGAGTGGGGCAGATAAATAGGCAGATTCTGGAACAGATAAACAAAACGAGGTAAAGAAACCATTTTAATAGCATTAACCCGACCAATTAAAGATAATGGAAGCATCCTCCACTTGTTAATGGATGACTTTAACTTATTTATTGCTTCTGTGAAATTTAAATTGAGAATATGATTACAGTTTTTGGGAATAACTAAGCCTAGATATGTAAAATGGTCCTCTGCTATTCTAAAAGGTAAAGACCTCAGAAACTGAGCATCCAGCCCTTCACTTAGTGGCATAAATACACTTTTATCCCAGTTAACAGAATAACCCGAGAAGGAGCCAAAGACCTTAAGTGTTTTCATTAAAAAAGGTAATGCAACAGAAGGGTCATTCAAGTATAAGATCAAATCATCAGCATAAAGGGACAGCTTAACTTCAGTACGATTACAAGTTATACCCCTAATCTCTGGATGATTGCGAAGATAAATGGCCAATGGTTCTAATGCCAAATCAAATAACAGTGGGCTTAGACAACAACCCTGACGTGTACCACGCTGAAGAGGAAAAAAAACAGATCTGTCCGAATTAGTAAGTACTGCAGATTTGGGAGAAGCATATAGCATTTTTATTAAAAGTTTGAAATTTTCACCAAAACCAAACCGGTCCAGAACAGAAAACATGTAGCTCCATTCAATTTTATCAAATGCCTTTTCGGCGTCTAAAGAAAGAACAGCTGCCTTAGAATTCTTACTCTGTTTACTGTACAAAACATTTAGAAGGCGACGTGTATTAAAAAATGAAAATCTTTCTGGGACAAAACCCGTTTGGTCTGGGTGAATTAATAAGGCTACATGTTTATTCAAACGAGTCGCTAAGATTTTGGCAATCACCTTTTGATCATAATTAAGTAGACTTATTGGCCTATAACTAGAGGGCTCTGTAACATCTCTGTCTTTTTTTTTCAAGACACATATATGTGCCTCATAAAAAGTGTTGGGAAATGTTTTCTTATCTATTGAATGATTTACCATTCTGAGCAAGAGAGGAGCGATTGCATTTGCATTAGCCTTATAAAACTCCACACCGAACCCATCAGGCCCTGGTGCTTTTCCATTCGAAAAGGAGTTAATTGCCTCAAGAATTTCACCAAGAGAAAGTGGCTTTTCTAACTCCTCTTTGGCACTGTTACTAAGCTTTGGAAAGTCCACCTTGTCCAGAAATTGAAGTCCAGTGTCATTCAACTCGTAAGAGCTGGATGAATATAAGTCCTTATAGAATTCGGCAAAACGATCATTAATTTCTTTAGGATGTGTTAATATAGAACCATTTTGGGATTTTATTTGATGAATAGTCCTCTCAGCCTGCATTCCCCTCAGCTGTCTTGCAAGAAGTTTATCTGCTTTATCCCCTAGTTCAAAATGTTTTTGTTTTATTTTATTTAACAGATTTGAAACCTGATCACTCAAAATAGTGTTATATTCATATTTTAACTTTAAAATAGCATTAAGATCATTCTGCGAATTAGATAAACGAAATGATTGTTCCAGAGCCGGAAGTATGGATTCTATTTCAAACAGACGCTTACGCTTCTCCCTCTTCAGTGAGGATTCATATGCAATAATGTGACCTCTTAACACTGCTTTACAGGTTTCCCAAAGACAAGAGTCTGAAACATCCCCCTTGTCATTAGTCTCTATAAACTGTTTTAAACATTCTGTCAGATAAGATTTAAATTGTTTATCCATCAACAACTGGGGATTAAAATGCCAACAATACTGTACTTTAGTTGATGAAATTTGTAGACTCATTGAGATAGGGCAATGATCAGAAATTAAAATATTATAATATTCAGAATGAGTCACCGAATTAATAAGTTTTGAATCAATAATAAAGTAGTCAATACGTGTATAGGACTTGTGAACATGGGAAAAAAAAGAATAATCACGTGCAGTAGGGTTGAGTAATCTCCATATATCCACGAGGTTGAATGATTTTATTAAATTATTTAAGACACCTGCAGACTGAGATGGGGAAGGACTTTGAGATGAGTGACGATCAAGATGAGGATCTAAATAGCAATTGAAGTCCCCAGCAATTATTAAATTGGTTGAATTAGTGTCTGGTATAAGCCTAAATAGTTTCCTAAAGAAGCCAGGATCGTCAATATTTGGCCCATATACATTGACACATGTTAAGGGAAAATTATTAATAAATCCGGATACAATAACGTATCTTCCCGCAGGGTCAGCTACCACAGAATGCGCTCGAAAAGGAATTGACTTTCTAAACAATATAGCTACACCTCTGGCTTTAGAGGAGAAAGTGGCTTGATACACTTGTGAGATCCAATTTGCTCTAAGCCGCAACTGTTCGTTAGGTCTTATATGGGTTTCTTGAAGGAAAATAATGTCAGCTGACAATGTTTTTAAATGTGTAAACACTTTACCCCTTTTAATCGGGTGCCCCATTCCTCTCACATTCCAACTAACAAATGTGACATTCACTCCAGAGTTGTTATTATTAGCCATTCATAATGCATCATCCAAAAATGTAAACATAAAATCAACGGTAAACCTAGTAGGCATAAACATTTTCTGGTGCAAAAAAAAAGAAGGAAAAAGAAGAAAAGATAATAATAAAAGAAAAGAAAAGAAAAGAGAAATAAAAATAACAAACCCCTAAAAAAACTCGTGAACTCTCCCCAGCTGCCACAGGAACAGGTGCAGCAAGTATTCCCCATCTTCTTGGAGACAAAAGTGCAGAACAAGCCTAATCTGGCTTACAGCCCAAAAAGTTTAAATAAAAGCATGTTCTCCGCCACGCGAATAATCTGAGTCTATCTTGTACCAAGAACAAAAACATATAATTTCAAAAAATTGTCCACTTCTATTAATCCTAGTTCAAAGTCAGGTATGTCTGAATGAGAAAAAAAGAATAGAGAAAAAAAAGCTACGCTGAGTCTTGCGGTAAATTATCCACAAACTTTTTCGCCTCTTCAGGTGATTCAAAGGCAATCTCTCGGCCGTTATGATGCAGCATCAGTTTCGCTGGAAAACGAAGGGACCATTTCAACCCAGCCTCACGTAGAGCTTTCGTGACTGTGCCAAACGCACGTCGCCGCGCGGTTACCTCTGGGGTATAATCGGGAAAAATGTGAATCCGCTTTCCTTTGAATTCCAGAGGGAATTTGTCTCTGCTCAGACGAAGAATTAGATCTTTATCCCGATCATTGTGTATGCGTGCGATGATTGTGCGGGGTTTTTGTCCCTCAGACGGCTTGGGTAGTAATGCCCGGTGTGCTCGATCAATTTTCACAGGTTTTGGAAAGTTGTCTATGCCGAAGAGCTCAGTTATCAGGTCTGAAACAAACACCGAGGGGCGTCCCTTTTCTTCACCTTCACTTATTCCGACGAATTTGAGGTTCAGTCTACGGGAACGTCCCTCCAGGTCATTCAGTTTAGCCCAGAGAGATTTATTTTCCGCGCGCAAATCCTCACACACTTTTTCAACCTCTCCGAGTCGTAAATCCGTTCCGTTCAAAGCCCCTTCTATCTCCACCATATTTTGTTTGATGCCGGCCTGTTCCGCCTGCATGACATCCAGGCGAGCGGTTAAAGCCGTCATTTTGTCCTCAATCAACTTTTTCAGATCATCTCCCTGAGAACTGATCGCGGCAAGAATTGAATTCACATTTCCTTGTGAGAGGGAGTCACCTGCATTTCCGTCCTCCTTAGAAGCTGCCACTTTCGAAGTTTTTTTAGACGCCATTTTCAGCTGATGAAAGATTCCACGGCACGAAGAAATGAATTTTTCACTTAAATTTCAAAGCGAGCTCAGAACACCTGACGTTAACTACCTTACAAAGAAGCCACAATCGATTATGAAGTGGATTAACGGTACTTTACTCACAAAAACATTCCAAATATAGCGTGACAAGAGAAGAGCTCAAAAAATGCGACTACTCCATGATCTGCGCACGAGCGCCCCCAGATTTGTGTGCAGTTTTAAAGGGGACTAGGATACTGAGTATACATTAATAAAGTTTAGTGTGGTTGGCAATTGTTATAACCTATTTTATTGTTAAAAAAACATGTGTACTTGTTTATTCTCAAGTAACTCAAAATATTTTTTTGTTGTTTATACAATTTAAAACAACCCAGGCTTATTCTGATTATGTACCCCGATATACATTTCTGGAGAGTGCCAAATACATCCCAGGAGCTACGTTTTTGTTTTCATGACTTTACCTGAGGCCCCTGTGTACACTTTTAGAGATCTTAAATTTCTCTCGCGCCTGCCCATCTTTTGTAAAGGCGGCTGTTGACTGACTGACAAACTGACTGACTGACTGACCGACCGAGTAACTGACCCACCCTCCTCTTCCCTTAAACCCAATCGACAGTGTTTTCAAAAGCAATCTAGAAAAAGAAAAGCCCTCATGGCATCCTGATTTTTACCACGTTTTCAGATTTTGCCACATTCTCACCCTGTTAATTACTTGATTATTTTATTTTTTGGCTTTTTTTGTCTTACCTGCTTTCCGCGAACCCCGTCGTCATGGTCAACTCCTCTCTGTGTCTCAGGTCTGCTGCTGTATGCAGCGAGCCTCTGGACAAACTGGTAACAATGGAAAAGCCATCCATACAGAGGTCAGCACAAAAAGAAATGGTGTCATACCACAGCGAATTTGTATGTTATTAGTTGATTGAATGGGCGTTATCAGTAGTTATCTGCTATATGGGCCAGTAAAAGCCTTTTGCGCTTACTGGATCAACCATCCACATGGTTAATCAGCTCTATGAGATATCAAATTTCTGCTCTTCTCCCTTAAATCCACCTGAGGCCGCTCCAATTGACCTGCCCTCCTCCTTTCCTAAACCCAACCGTCAGTTTTTTTTCAAAAGCACTGATTAACCCACCTTCCTCCTTCCCTAAACCCAACCATTAATTTTTTTGGTTTAAAAGCACAGATTAACCCATCCTCTTCTTTCCCTGAACCCAACCATCTGTTTTTAAAAAAGCTCAATATTTGCTTGTTTTGTTTTTGTCTTACCTGCTTTCTGAAAATGTTCTTCACCAGACTAAAACCCCATCATCACTGTCAACTCCACCCTATGTCACAAATCTGCCTACATACACAGTACACTAGGGAAACTGGTTACAGCAGAAAAGCCATTCATATAGAGGTAAGTGCTCATACCGCCATGTAGCATTCATTTTAAAGACAAAATTCAGGATGAGCCTATGCTGATTATTTATATTATTTATTAAATTTCCCATTCATTGTATTTTATTACAGTCTACCCCTACCCCTACTCTAACCCTAAACCCAACTGTCACAGTAATGTAAAAACAGATCTAGATCTGGAATCTTCTCTATTAGTATAGCTGATAAATTATGTGGATGGTTGATAACGACCTTTTGAGCCTAACAGTAGGCGCAAAAGCCCCCTACTGGCCCATATTTATCAGCTGATGACCACTGATAATGCCCATTCAATCGACTGATAACCTTCAAAGCGAGCGTATACTGCCCCGTCGCTCTAAAGATGAAATGCAGCCATACAAACCCCTGGCCACATTATTAATAATCTCCAAAAATGTATACAGGGCTACATTTTCAGAATGAGTCTATGTTGCAACTTTCATGGCTAGAATTTTGTGTTTACTAAATATACATAATACAATTATATTTTGGTAACACTAGAATAATGGTCCATTACTTAATGTAATTACTAATATGAAAAAAGTATCACTAATACTTTTATTACAGTATTCATTTTTGTTAATGTTATTTCATGTTAACTCACAGTGCGTTAACAAACACAACTTTGGATTTTAATAATGCAGTTAATGTTGGACTATGACTAATAAAAAAAAAGATTTTCTTGAATGGAAAACATTTTACCATTTTAATAAACCAATCAATAAACAAATAAATAAACAGTTAGCAGCTGATACTTAACCTTTTTAACATTAAAATTTCACAGTTGACGGACAGTAATACTTACAATAAAAATATAGAAATCTTTTTGTTAACAATAAAAGTAAGGCACCACGGTGGCGTAGTGAGTAGCACGTTCGCCTTACAGCAAGAAGGTCGCTGGCTCGAGCCCTGGCTGGGTCAGTTGGCATTTCTGTGTGGAGTTTGCATGTTCTCACCTTGGTCGCGTGGTTTTCCTCCGAGTGCTCCGGTTTCCCCCACAAGTCCAAAGACATGTGGTGTAGGTGAATTGGGTAGGCTAAATTGTCCGTAGTGTATGAGTGTGTATGGATGTTTACCAGAGATGGGTTGCAGCTGGAAGGGCGTCCGGTGGTTCATTCCGCTGTGGTGACCCTAAAATAATAAAGGGACTAAGCTGACAAGAAAATGAAGGATTGAATGAACAATAAAAGAACTTAGTTGCTACACTTTTGATTGTATGAGAAAAATGAATGCTGCCAGTTTCCAACATTTTTCAAAGTATCTTTTTTTGTTGTCTTCAACAGAAGAAAGAAAGCCAAACTCAAAAAACTTCTACAAACATCAGAGACAAATATATAAGTAGATTAAGGATGTGATTTCGAAGCATATTGATCATGCTAACAGCAAACACAAGCCCGAAAACACAGCCTTATTGTGGATTTCCTGCTGCCATCCAACATGACATTCAGATATCCCGTGCCCTACTTTAACCTCTATGTGTTTGCTTATACTTTTCCTATGGAGTATGTATCTATCATCTGTGAAGGAAATCATGATGTTTTGTTCTTCTTCATGTTTTGAGCTGAAGGAATGTTTTGATGGTCTCCTTACCTTGTAAGAGAGGCTCATCTTACAAAAAAACAAGGGCTATGTTCCGACTGTGCAAATAATAGCTGAAGCTGTGAGGCTGATGTATAGGCAGATGCACTGAGAAGCTCATATACTATTTTTTCATATGTTTTTCTGCTCCAATTCTGTAAACAATTATCATGTGATTCCTTCGTTCTCATGCAGACCAGCTCGCACGGATTGTTGTAAGATTCATGGGGTTTTCCCCATTTAGTTAATCTAAATTACATCCCTGTTACATCATGTTGTGAGGCAGTTTATAATCTTTGGAGTTTCCTTTTGATTCACAATTGACTCAGTTGCCACCAAGGCAAGGCAAGTTTATTTATATAACACATTTCATACACAGTGGCAATTCAAAGTGCTTTACATAAACAGAAATAAAATTGAAGTATAAGAAAATAGAAACAAATAATAAAAAACATAAAAACAGATTAAAATGAGTTAAAACAAGTTATAAAAGAAAGAAAAAGAAAGACACAATAGTGCGATCTGTTGGACGTAGTACAGTGCTCATTCAGTAAAGGCACAGCTAAACAGATGCGTTTTAAGTCTTGATTTGAATGTGCCTAATGTTGGAGCACATCTGATCATTTCTGGAAGCTGATTTCAGCAGCGAGAGGCGTAGTAGCTGAAAGCAGATTCACCCTGCTATGACTGAACTCTTAGAATTTCTAGTTTATATGATCCTAATGATCTGAGTGATCTGTTAGGTTTGTATTCAGTGAGCATATCTGTAATGTATTGAGGTCCTAGGCCATTAAGTGATTTATAGACCAGTAGTAATACTTTAAAGTTAAACTGCAAGCTGGTTGTCATCTTGTTGCCTTTCTGGATTTTGCTTGTGCTTCTGTGTTTTAGTTTTTGTTTTTTTTTCCAGCCAAATTGTCCACATGTTTGGTCCTGTTTGACACCCATAGCAATTCACCTGACATCAACCCATGTGTTTTTCTTTTGAGACATTTTATGTAAGCATGTTGTGTTTTTCATGATGTCACAACTAGTCAAAAGCTTTCGGTGAACCATTGTAGACTAAACAAAGGGAGACTTGTGCAATAACAATAGTGCAGATTTAAAGGTATATGCTCCACCTAAAACTCAATATTATCTCATCATTTACTCATGACACCCCAGATGAACATGAGTTGCTTTACTGAAACGAATACAAAATCTTTTCATTTATGTCACATTATCATCAGGTATAGATCAGATGTAAACAACAGCATGGTAGCTTACTACTGAATACATCGTTTTGCTACTTTTTTTGTCTAAAACATGTCAAATGTGTATAAGCTGTTAAATCATACACTCCAAATTTTTTTTTTTTGCTGTTTGTTCAAATTACTTGTTCATAAATTAGTTGAATCAACACAATTCTCAAGATTTGTTTTGGACTATTTGATTGTTTCATGTTCAATCCACTTAAATTTGTAAAAACAAATAAGTTATCCTAATCGATTTGTCTTGGGACAACATGAAGGAATTGTGAGGACAGAATTATTCACAATGAATAGAGAAGAACTTGTTACAGGAAAAGATGTTACAGTTTGACAAATTGAATTGAATAGGCTCTATATTGTACTTGAGTCTAAAGTGCTGTAAATGTTTTTTTTTTCTTTGGGTCCAACTAATTAATGCAGGCCAAAATGTGACAATATTTGTTCATTTTCAGCAGCAGTAATCAGCAAAATATGCAAGTTTCATTTGGTTCTATGGCATTGTTTACATTCTGCTCTTCAAAATGGCCGACTGATGACATGACATGAAAACACGTTATTGAACAGAACTTTAAGAGTTGATTGTTAAATACAAAAAATAAAAAAACAAGTATTACTAATTAAATTAGTATAACTAACTTAAATAAAACAATTGCTTTTAAAACCTCTACTCACTCCACTTTCAGGGGCTTTTGAACTGGTGATCCCTGCATGGGAGTGCACTAACAAAGAGACTAAGGTGCCATTTACACTATTGTTTTTGTTATTAAAATGGCATTTTAGAATCCTTGGCCATAGGCTCCTTGGCCAGATTGGCGTTTTTATTATGTTTATCTTTGTACACACTACACAACATGAAATGCATGATATGTGGTCTTTCATACTCATTGGGTATGTGCATATTTTACCACCATCCTTACTTGTAGTCCACTGGTTAATTAATGGTCACATGAGAAAGGCTTGATGAGTCAGGTAACAATATGGTAAAAAAAAGTTCAGAGGAGCAGTCAGAGTGTGATTGTGGATAGCCATGTTTCTGTTTTCAAATGTTAGTATTTTAGTAGGTCTATATAGTTTGAGTGGGATTTTAAATGGTTATTCTGGTACCACACTAACAAGGACAACAAAGACCACAGTCACCAGTACACATCTTGAGATGGAATTGACAATTTTGGGTGAACCATTTTTTAATATGAAGTAATTTGTACATCAGACCAAAATTTGACAGGATATTTTTCTTCTTTGTTTTAATATTGTTTTTATTGGTTTTAGTTGAGTTTTTATTTTGTAAACACATTTGTATTTAGTTTTGATATATTTAGTTGCAGTTTTAGTTTTAGTAATTCTAGTTTAAGATATCTAGTGTCAATCCATTTAGTGTTGGAACAGCTAAAGTTTGCTATTGTGTAAACCCCTTAGTAATAAATATATGTTAAATAAATGTTTGAACGGCTTGAACAGACACTGAACCCAAAATCATGCAAAATGTAACTTAAATTAATACAAGCTATTCATATTATTTGTTTAGTCACAAGGTGTAAAACTACTGTGATAAGTGCAAGCAAAAATCAGGTTTTAAGATTCGCAGAGTGACATTTGAATGCACAGCTCCTCTGATGATAATAATAATCTATATTGTAATAATAAATCTGTACTCTTTGGGCTTAATTTAAATTGTGGCTTATTCTTAATTGATCTGAACAGTTGTTAGGGGTTCTACAATTTTGCATGTTTATTTGATTATTTTTAAGAATAGTATTTAATTTATTTATTTACTGTTACTTCCTCCTATTCCCTAGGGAGGATGTAAAATCTCCATTAACCCCTCTCCCTACTGGGTCACGGCACCAATGTAATCCCTTCAGTCCTAGAGTTCTATTAGAAGCATTTGTCTGTTCACATAAGAAGTGTTTTACTTTTTGAAAACAATAAACTACAAAAATAAAACAATAAATAAATTTCTTTCACAAAGGAAACGCAAAACCCAGACTGCAGGGGAAGAGAGAGAATAGCAGAAAATTGTCACTTGAGCTTTTTGTGCAGCTGGAGAAAACAATACTGTCTAGCTTGTATCTAGTGCATGAACTACTAAATAATAGCAAAAAGTTCATCTAAAAGGTGACAATCATCACTGTTGAAATTGTTTTGAAAGCAAAGCTGCAGATTTTAGCCAGTACTATCTGACTGCAGACTTTCATATGCAAGGTGAGACATACAGTCTCAGACATGCAATCTCAGACACAATGCAATCACTGGAGCTAGTGATGTCACTGTTAGAGGTAGGGTTAGGGGAGGGTTGTGTGTGCTTATTAAAAGCATTGCATGCAGCTCAGCTTGCGCCTGCACCCAGTCCCAACTGACAGGCTGGTTTAGACTGAGAGGCAGGTGGAGAGAGGTCACTCATGCCAGTGCCAAAAAAAAAGAAAAAAAAAAAGCACCTGGTGCCAGTCAAAAGAAAGCCAAGAATCTGAGTGGTACAAAAGCCCCTTTGTGCCATACTACACAAACATCTGCATATGGTGAACAGAAGGTCAAATCTTACAGTAGATGCACATTAAAGTCTGATATCTGGCAATATATGCAAATCACACATATGAGAAACAAGTTTAGGATTTCACATATATCAAATTTATGTCACATATATAGTGCTCAGCATAAATGAGTGCACCCCTCACAAATCTCCCTTTTAAAATTTATATTTTCTATAAAAGGCTGTAAAATAATATATTGGATGCATGTACATTGGATTAGTCAGTACTGAAGTAAAATCTGAACCAAAATATCTTACAATAAGGGTACAAAAGTTAGTACACCCAAATTTATCTGTTAGGAAAAAATATTAAATAAAAATATTAAAAAAGAGGAAAAATCAAGAGAAACAAAAAAATATATAAAATGTTGCAGTTTGTAAATTAAATGTATTGTCTTTCTACTTCTAAAGATGTGAGGTGACCAAACTGTCATTTTAACAGATATAACTATTTCAAGAGTTCACAATTAGCTGATGATTGATTGTAAAGCTAGTTTGGCATGCTGTCCCGGGAGAGAGCCCCGAGCTCATAAGATCCTCGAGCCTGGGGCTCCCTCCCGTTGCAAGGCGAGAGGGTAGTGTGAGCTCGGGTAGATCTCGAGAACTCCCCTGCTGGAGTAGCTGAAGGACAGATAGTGATTGTTCTTAGGAGATAGCTACTTACTACTAGAAGCATGTCTATGGTGTCTATTTGGATTAGTCGATTAACTCAGGTTGCATGTTTTTGGATGGTGGGAGGAAACCGGGGAACCCAGGGGGAAACCCACGTGAGCACGGGGAGAACCTGCAAACTCCACACAGAAACGTCGGCTGGTTCGGTAAGGACTGAAACCAGGGACGTTCTTGCTGTGAGGCAACAGTGCTAAGCACTGGGCCGCCGTGTCACCCATCTAGAAAGGAGGAGGAATAGGGGTGGAAGGGGGGATCCTTCAAAGCGAAGATAGTAACTTAGGAATCGTCTGATAGCTGCGTTGTGAATTGGATAATGCAGGTCAGCTGCTAGCAAACATAAGCACATGATCCTCTCAAAATTTGTTTATGAATAAACCACTTAGTAGTTGTCTATTAGTTAGCTGTCTCCCTTTTGAACTCTGACACTGACTCTTTTGCCCCCCCCCCCCATACACCCTCACACTCTCCTCATAACTTACCCATAAACACTACACTTTAATATTTGCAAAATTAAAACTGCACATATTCAGTGCACTACACTGCACTAACTCATCTTGAGTTGTACATATCCACTCCACATAAACATTTGTTATTATGTTCATATCTATCTGCATACTTCTGATTATTAATAGCAACCTGTACATATATTAATCTATTGTAAATCTCTGTTCATAGTTAATACAGCCTTTATATAGTGTCCATTGTACGTCCATCTGTAAATATTACACATAGTTCTTCTATAGTTGCACTTTACAATTTATACCTAAGGACAACACTGTGGCTCAGTGGTTAGCACTGTTGCCTCACAGCAAGAAGGTTGCTGGTATGAGACCCGGCTGGGTCAGTTGGCATTTCTGTGTAAAGTTTGCATGTTCTCCTCGTGTTCGTGTGGGTTTCCTCTGAGTGCTCCGGTTTCACCCACTGTTCAAAGACATGTGCTATAGGTGAATTGAAAAAACTAAATTGGCCATAGTGTATGCGTGTGAATTAGTGTGTATGGATCCATTGTGTAAAACATATGCTGGATAAGTTAGCAGTTTATTCCGCTGTGGCAACCCCTGATGAATAAAGAGACTAAGCTGAAAGAAAATGAATGAATGAATGAAATTATCCTGCACTTGCTGCTATTGCGCTTCTGGTTAGACCTAAACTGCATTTGTCTTATACTTGTACATGTGTAATGACAATAAAGTTGAATCTAATCTAATCTAATCTAATCTAATCTAATCTAATCTAATCTATTAATATATTTGTTGTTTTTTATTCTATATTCTCTGAGAAATTAATAAAAATGTTCTTTTTTTTAAAATGGGGTGTACTCATTTATGCTGAGCACTGTATATACATGCATTTCAAAACATTGCAAAAATGACTGTTTAATTAGTTTTTCAACAATTGGATTTACAAATATGTACATAATAATTACAGCTAATGTATGGGGACAATGATCTAAGATTGACTTTGTTTGAGTTGTTGCTACCAAAAGTGTTTCAGTCATGCTGTTGTTTGTTTGTGCACTGGTGTGCTGCGACTTAACATTTGGCTGACTAACAGCAGCAGAGACTCGGAGGTCATTCTGCTGTGTGTGAGCGTGTACTTGCAGAGGAATAACCCAAGTGAGGCAGAACCCATGGGAATTATGGGTCACCTTTAACGCAAAACAAGAGGAGAAGCCAAAAGGGCAAGAAAGGGCACAGCTGGCCTAGTGCACAGAGAGCTGTGTGTGTGTGTGACATGAGACATCCGGAGTAGCTCTTGTGTGGTTGTTCAGGAAACCAGCCTGGTATAACATATGGCTCAGAAACTCCTCCCTCGCTCTGCTTCGATTGGCTCTCCTGTCTCCGGGCATGTATCTGAGTGAACAAAACAGTGTTTAGCCAATAAGGTGAGAGCATTACTTTTCCCTTCTCTTGCAAACAAAAGTCAAATTCAACCGTGATGACATCACGCCACCCTTTAAACGAAACCACAAACATTTAAAAGCAAGCATGCGGTCGACGGGCTGCATCTGCTGACAGGTACAACACATTGTCTCAGTGGAACATGAGTTATGAGAATGTTTTTTTCTTTTTTCCAAAACATAATTGACATTAGTTTTTTCCCCTGACTGTTTTGTGCAAATGCAAAATGCATTGTTAGAAAAAAAACATCAAGCAGAAATGATTTACAGAATTACTTTTTCATTTACTTTTGATCCCTTTAATATTAAAGATGTGGATCTTCTAAATCTTATCACTGCAAAAGGTTTAAATGTTTTCACAGGATTTGTTTGAGCATGTGTAAGATATTATGTTTTTTTTTGACAGATATCAGACTTACTTTGACACAATTATAATAACACAATTATTTCAAATATAAAGGCCATTGCTGTAAAATACAGTGTTACTGCATTAAACATTAATTCTAGAATTTATATGTACTGTTTGTATGTTTGGGGTAAAATTCAATTTAATTCAATTCATCTTTATTCCAATAGCGCTTTTACAATGTAGATTGTGTCACATGGATTATAGTAAATTGAAACCGTGTCAGTCAAGTTTTCAGTGTTGAAGTTCAGTTTAGTTCAGTTCAGTTTGGTTTAATATTCACTGCTGAGAGTTCAAACACTGAAGAGTAATCCATCAATGCCTTGCCCTACAAGTCCCAAACCATGCAAGCCAGTGCTGACAGCGGGGAGAGAAAAAACTTAACTAATTGGCGAAAGTGAAGGATTAAAAAAACAGAGAAACCAGGCTCAGTTGAGCACGACCATTTCTCCTATGGCCAGACGTCTTGTGCAGAGCTGCAGTCTAGGCGCTGAAGGCTAGAGAACGCTGGACGTCCATCGTGGAGAAGCTACAGGTGGGAGTGGTGTAGAGACTGGCCCATCAGGATCAATGTGAGGACTCGTCTGTCACTGGGGTCTTAAAGGGATCGGTCTCATGCTCTCCACTTCACCATGACCACCACAGCAGCTGCTCAGGATACGGCCTGGTCCAGGATTATGGAAACCTCGGAAATAATGATAAAAAAAGACTAACATAAGCGCAGATGCCGTTCAAGTTATAATGTCTTTTAGGAAGTTTTCCTGGCTTCAGTTGCCCTAGATAATGCAGCCTAACAACCTTTTAGTGGATTTGGATTTCAAGAGCATTTGTGTTTTATGTGTATGCTAATGCAAAGAGATGTGTCTTTAATCTAGTTTTAAACTGACAGAGTGTGTCTGCTTCCCGAACTGTGCTAGGAAGGCTGTTCCAGAGTTTAGGTGCCAGATAAGAGAAAGATCTACCACCTTCAGTTGATTTTGATATTCTGGGAATAATGAATTGTCCAGAATTAATTAAGCGTAGACGACGTGATGTGCTATACAGCACATTGCATACTGGGACACATTTAAATATTTTCTGTGATGATGAAAGAATGTTCATTTTAGGTGATCTCTTAAAAATATTGTACAGTGTTGCTTCTAAAGTAAACTTCAGTAAAATTGTATTTCACACTTTTTCTAATTGGAAACCACATTAATTAAAGGAGACAAGTTTAATTTTCTCAAATGTTTATATACTGAGAAAACCAACCCAAGCTCATTCTGAAAACGTTCTGCTATATACATTTCTGGAGAGCACCAAATACGTCCCAGGAGCCACATTTTGTTTTTGCAGTTTTAGAGGCCACTGTGTATGTTTTTTCAGATCTTAAATTTCTCTCGCAAGTGCCATTGGTCAGCGCTGTCAACTGACTGATTGACTGACTGCCCGATCGACTGACCCACCATCCTCCTTCCTTAAACCCAACCAAAAGCACTGATTGCCCCATTTTTTTCAGAATGAGCCTATGTTGAAGAGAACTGCACAGTGACAATATAAAAACCCTATACTTTGAGAATTCAAACCAGGCAGACATAGCAACAACAGCTCAACCAATGGTGTGTGTTTGGGAAGGGGGCTCACTGAGGATAGTTTGGGAAAGTTGTTTGGAAACAATCATTTTTGCAATTTTGTTTTGCAATGCTCTTTATTTTTAACACTTCAGGTTGGATAAATGCATTATGTTGTTTCCCTGACACAGTAAGAGGTCATATAATTGGTGAGGGCAATGCAGCTAGCGCTGGAACAAAATATCTGCAATTATTTTTTGAGTACTGTGGAGAAACAAAAAGAAATGCATGAGTGCGGGGGAAGTGCTCACTATCAGTCTGCCTTTCCTGTTTGTAAATGATTGGTCAAGTCCCCTGAAACTGTTACAGAGGAGGAAACCGAGCACTGAACTGCACTGAATTGTTTGCACACAATGTATAAATCTCTTTGGGGAGGGTGAGAAAGAATGAAGATTGTTTCGCATGACCAAAATATGGGTAAAACAACAATTTTGTGTATGAAATTGCATGCCCTTATTTATTCAGACCATATATCACAATAAGAAGATTTTATCATCTTAATTCCAGGACGGCTGGACTTGAGGGTCACTCCTCTAAGATCTAATCGGATTACTAGGAAAAGATCCATAAACTGGTGCCCTGCGGTGGAACATTGATTTGGTGCCTGCACATCCGTTCCACACAGGAATGCATAAAGAAGTCATTGTTTATGGACATCTGTTAAAAAAATAGATGTGGCTTTGAGTTTTCAAGGACATTCTTGCTGAAAGTCAAGTGTTCCCCCTGGATAACAAAGTTAACTTTATGAATTAAAAACTTATTTTTCTTACCCCATAGTGCTAATTATGTCTGGCTGTTTTTTTAATAAGCAACTAAAGTTTAAACACATTTTCAACATCCCACATCCCACAACTGTATAAATAAAAGCAAATACCACAGATGCACCTGTTCATAGCATATTTCTAAAAGTGGAAAGTGGGTATTATTGCTTTGCTACTGCCTAAAGGTCAATGTGTCAAATAATTATTTTATCTGTGTGGCATTTATTACAAAATTGTCAAACATAATCTATCCGTATCCGTCCGTCCTTCCATCCATCCATCCATCCATCCATCCATCCATCCATCCATCCATCCATCCATCCATCCATCCATCCATCCATCCATCAAGCCATCCATCCATTCATCCATCCATCCATCCATCCATCCATCCATCCATCCATCCATCCATTTATCTGATATTGGCATTTCTGTGTGGAGTCTGCATATTCTCCACGTGTTTGCGTGGGTTTCCTCTGGGTGCACAGGTTTCCCCCACAAGTCCAAAGACGTGGTACAATCCGCTGTGTAAAACATATGCTGGATAAGTTGGCGGTTCATTCCGCTGTGGCGACTAAGGGACTAAGCCAAAAAGAAAATGAATGAATGAATGAATGATTGACTTCAAATGTGTGCAAATTATTTATTTAAAAAGAAACTTGTTACAACGAAGGCCTGCATAATGTGATGTTAACCGAATTGCTTGTACATTTTTCATCTCTGAGATAAGCCTTCTAATATTTTTCCCCCAAAAATTTAGAAAATAGTTTTGAGTAATAACACAAATGATCAGGTTATCTCTAAAAATTATGTTTGTGGACATTTTGTCTTGAAAATATTAACTTAGGGCGCCACGGTGGCGTAGTGAGGTTGCTGGTTCGAACCTCGGCTGGGTCAGTTGGCATTTCTGTGTGGAGTTTGCATGTTCTCCCCGTGGTTGCATGGTTTTCCTCCAGGTGCCCCGGTTTCCCCCACCAGTCCAAAGACATGCGGTACAGGTGAATTGGGTAAGCTAAATTGTCCGTAGTGTATGTGTGTGAATAAGAATGTATGGATGTTTCCCAGAGATGGGTTGTGGCTGTAAGGGCATCCGCTGCATAAAACAAATGCTGGATAAGTTGGCGGATCATTCTGCTGTGGCGACCCCGGATTAATGAAGGGACTAAGCTGACAAGAAAATGAACGAATGAATGAATATTAACTTAGCGCTTGGTGTGTTCGAAACAGGATATGTCGCCCCCTGAAGGGCTATTCAGAGGTAAAAAAATAAAAATAAAAATAAGAAATCATGACTGCCATATTGAGGCGTCATTTCAAAGCAAATTGGTCAGTTTTGAGCACTTTGGTTTGGAATGACACCTCAATATGGCAGCCATTATTTTTTGCATAATTTTTGGAATGAAGGATTTTGAACGATACAACTGATGGACCCTCTTAAGAGATTAGAGCAGGGTTACCCATTCCTGTTCCTAGAGATCTACCTTCCTTAAGAGTTCAGCTGCAACCTTAATCAAACACATGTCTGTAATTACTAAGTGCTCCTTCTGAACTGACTTAGTTGTTTTATTTGTGTTTGATCAGGGTTGGAGTTGAATTCTGCTGGAGGGTAGATCTCCAGGAACAGGATTGAGCACTCCTGGATTAGGACAGAGGGATGATGCCTTTTATATGGAACCCAGGAAAAGACTTTATTCAACTCTATCTAATTTTGACTGTCTTTGTCTCCTGAATAATATACATTCAGCTTCAATTATCATTGAATAATTAAGTCTTAATTATTTAAATCTTTTGCTAAGTTAAATAAAAATTTGCATAAAACATTTATTTTCTGTATTATTTGCAATTTCAGGATTAAAAATTTACATTTTGTGTCTGTCACTATGTTTTGGGAACTTTGTTATATTGGTTATAAAAAGTCAGAACAGTCTGCAAAGCACTGATAGAAATAGCATGTCACTTGCTCTAAGTGATGTCACTTCCTCTGGCAGGAAATGCTGCAAGACAGTGAGATGTATTATTCTTCTTCTCTAATTCGTTTGAACAAAATGTTTAGGATACTGTAATAGTAGATTAATTATGTCAATTCTGTTACTGTGATGTTTACTTTTTGATAATCTGATAAAAATACATAAAATTCAGTTTTAGACATGCCTTGTGGTTTCTGGTTTGAGCTAGAGGGTGGAAAATTTCAACTGCGTTATTGTCAACTCTGTTGATGGTTTAAAGTTTACAATAAGCAACAGTTAGTTAATCCAATGTTCCTTATCATATTTGAGAATTTTGTGTTACTTCACATAAATATTGAATTTAGTTTACTGTTAATTTTAAATTTGATGTAGATTAAGCACTGTAAAAAAATTAAGTCAGTACAACAACAACAACAACAACAACAACAACAACAACAACAACAACAAC
>CAIGQQ010034671.1:3000037-3014772 GCA_903798035.1 Danio albolineatus
ACAACAACAACAACAACAACAACAACAACAACAACAACAACAACAACAACAACAACAACAACAACAACAACAACAACAACAACAACACTTTTTCTTGTTCACTCCACTTTTGAAAACATCAGCTACACTGACCCAAAATTATTTGTCAGTAAAACAAAAAAACATTTAGTTGGGTTAACATACAATTATTAGTTTTCTGTAGAGAGCAACTACTCTGTAACAAAACTTTGGTAACACTACATTTCGATGATCCATTTGTGTATTAGAAGACTAAATATTTGTTGATACTGACATTCAGCAGACATTTAACTGACTATAAGAAACTTTGCAAGTACATGTCAACTTACACTGACCCTAACCCCAACCCTAACCCCAACCAAACAGTCTACTTATAATCTAATGACAATTAGTTGCAATGTAACTTATATTCAACAAATGGACCATCAAAATAAAGTGTGAGCAAGTTTTGCCAACTGAAAAGTTTTTGTCTGCAGAACTGGAATGCCTGAAGTTGAGTGAAAAAAACATACAAGCAAAAAAAAACAAACAAACATAAACCTTATTTTGTTTAGTTTTTTCTCGTCTACTCAACATTTTTTTCACCTGACAGGACAGTACAGAGTGTAGACAAGAAAGCATAGGGACAGAAGGGAGGGGAAGGATCGGCATAGGATCTTGAGGCCAGAATCAAATGAACACCTGAGTGCCATGTGTCACAACATTAACTGCTACACCACTGGCACCCACGTGTTCTCAATTATTGAAACCATCAGTTGTACTGACCTAAAATATCTGAAGTTGAGTGAACAAAAAACTCTTGTGCAAACTGGTACTGAGAAATAAAACATTATCAGAACAAACAAACATAGTTCAGTTGAAAAAAAAAAACTAAAAAACTAAAACAGAGACAAATGTTGACAAAACATTTATTAAACACAGAATTAGAAACAACAATAACGGTAAACAAGACAAGGATCAAAACATGGCAGGACAAACAGGGAAAAATGCTTTGTGATGCTTCACGTGAAGCATGCCTTTCTGTTTTTTTTTTTTTAGGTGAACTATGTTTGCTTGTTCTGATAAAGTATTATTTCTTAGTACCAATTTTCACAAGAGTTTTTTTTTTCACTCAACTTCAGACATTTTAGGTCAAAGTTGAGAACACATGAGTGCCAAAGGTGTAGTGGTTAATGTGTTGACACATGGCACTCTGGCGTTCATGGCAGCCTGAGTTTGATTCACACCTTGAGGTCCTATGACGATCCTTCCCCTCTTCTCATGCTTTTCTGTCTGCTCAACAAAATGTTTGTTTTTTTTGCATTACTGACGAATATTTTTTAGGTCTGTGCAGCTGATGTTTTCAAAAGTTGAGTGAACAAGAAAAAGCGAAAGGAAAGAATTATGTTTTTATTTTATTTTTTGTTTGTTGTTGTTGTACTGACTTAAAGCTTTAATGGTGTGCTGGTTTAAAGAAAATGAATGAAAACTACTTAAAAATGTGCCTGCAATTCTGGATTGAGTCAAACACAGTGCAGAAACTCCTTTTATAATGATACAGTATGAGCTGTGTAATTATTAATAATAAAATAATGCATTTGTATTTTTTTTGTAAAATAATGCATCCTGAATCCAAAGCACTAATCTTTTACATTGTTTCACATCAAATTTTTACATCATCTTACATGTACATTAAATATGCATGGGCAAAAATATGCATGTGCCTCTTTTTCTTTAATTTGCCTCATTAATTGACATCAACAGTATGTACTGTATAAAATGTTTTCAATATCTGCTAGGTAGAAATTCTACCAAGGCTCACATCCTTGGTTCACAGCCTAAAAGTAACTGAAAAGACTGAACAACAATCTATCAGAAGTGGTAACAATGACAGTTAGCTACACTATGTGGCTCTGTTGATGTTAAATAAGTCAAATACAAAGGTAAGTCAGTTTTTGCACAGACTGGACAAGAATACAGTATATGCCAACCGAGTGCTTGCACATTCTATTAAATGGAGAAAGTTGAACATCTGTGCATTTGGTTGTGCACACATGTTACTGTATATCAATAGCTGGATCACTGCAATGTAATATATAATGCAACAACAAATCACTGGAGAGTTCGTCTTTACACAAAGAAGTTATACTTTCAGCAGTCTGACGTCACCTATGTGAAAACAACTACAAGTGAACTTTGTTTAAGCCTGATTTAGCTAGAAATCATGTCACAACAGTTCATTCTATAATCTTTATTAAATTAGGGCAGTTAGTGTCAAAACCACACAGAACGAACTTCCTGGTGCTTTGTTGCTGCTAAAAAAGTACACCCGACTGAACACACTGTACTCTCTGACTAACCACATTAAAAAGTGATGAATGATGTTAGAGCGTTTGTATTATACCTCTGCAAACAGCAATGAAGATGTTGGAATAAACCTGAGCCGAGGAAGCTATAGTGAGTGGGTACATTTTAGTTTTAGTTGAACTATCCCATTAAAGTATATTTACTATACTAATTAAGCAGTAGTAAAATTCATTCATTTATTTTATTTCATAATGTCCACGTGAGACCAAACAGCGAACTTAATTTGGACATGATTTTCTTCACTATTATGTTCACTTGCTATTTTTCTGAAATTATATTGGTTCATCATCTTTGAGCATACATCAAAGTTTGGTCAACAATTAAATATGTTTAAATTATGTCATATATAAATTTATGACTGCTTTTTTAAAACACACTACTTTTCACCTTGCATTTTTAAATACAAAAACATCAGCAATTGATGGATTTCAAAAAACCTTGTTGCTTCAAGCTACTAAAAACCAATCAAACACACAGAAATCTGTTCCTCAGCCTTATTTTTATTCATGTCAAATTAAATATAATTATTTTTAGAGGTTGTTCTCATTTTATTGGAACAGGACAATGGAGGTTACAGGCAGGAAAGTATTGCGAGCAGAGACTGGGGATAGATTGGCAAAGGACCTTGAGCTGGGAACTGAACAACCCAGGCTTATTCTGAAAGCGTAACCCTATTTCTGGAGAGGGCCAGAGTTTTTTTTGCAGTTTTTGCGAATCCACCAGAGGCTGCTGTGCATGCTTTTTCTCCCGCAAGTTCCGTTCACGCTTGCTCTTCTCGCATAAAATGCACCAGTGGGCGCGTCATCTGACTGACTGACTGACCAACTGACCAATCCCCCCACCCACATGATTCCCTAAACCCAACCAATACTGTTTTAAAAAGCACAGGTTGACCAGCGCCCACCCACTTCCCTAAACCCAACTGACAGTGTTTTGAAAAGCAATCCAGAAAAAGAAAAGTCCCCTGATTTTTACCACATTTTACCAATTTTACACCCTGTTATATATTTATTTTATTTTTTGACCTTTTTTTTGTCTTACTTGCTCTCTGGAACCATTCATCAAAAGACTCGAACCCCATCATCACGGTTAACTCCTCTCTGTGTCTCAAGTCCGCCGACATACGCTGTAAAGCCACCTTTCCACTGCACACAACAAGCGACAATCGTCAGACCGGAAGTCATTCCTTTCGAATGGAGAGTAGTCCGAGAGCTGAGTTCCAATAATCTTTGTATGCTCCGATTTGAGCTGCAGATCCATTAAAATATTTGAACTCCTGCGACTAGACAATATGCAACTAACCGACTGGATGTGATGTATTCCAGCAGGTCCATGTGTGCGAGATGAGAGAGTTTTTTTTTTGCTATTTTGTGAATCAGAAAAAAGTCTGTATTTAAAAAAAAAACACTCTATTCTTAAACGAGTAAGAAAAAATAACTATTAATCTTGTCTTTACATTCCTTCACAAATTTTTAGCAGTCTGTGATGAGTTTCTAGTATTCATTTATTCATTCATTCAACCATGGTGAACACACGGAGAATAAAGGCTCTTGCATTTGCAGTCCGTTATTTCGGACACCACCACGAGAATTAGCTTTTCACCCATGGTGCATGACAAAACTAAATATACTGTGCGACTGCCACAAGGGGGCGTATTCTGACATTCGTGTCTGAATGTTGTGTGCAGTGGAAAGGCGGATTAAGCCACTGGACAAACTGGTAAAAGAGGGAAAGCCATCCATATGGACGTAATCGGTCAGCTGCAAGTGAGAAAAAGGAACAGCATCATACCACCCCATGGTTTTCATTTTAAAGATGAAATGCAGCCATACGTATCGCTGGCTACATAATTTACTTTCTCCAAAAATGTATATAGGGCTACGTTTTTAGAATGGCATCCGCACCACAGTACTACATGTCAACGCACTTAACCACTAGGCTATTGGCGCCAATGAGGTCAAATTAAATATAACATTTACACTATGAATTACAGTACTGGAAAATAAAGAACGACATAGTTTTGTTCACACTGCCTTAGATAAATGGTTGAATTTGTTTTTTTTTTGTTTGTTTTTTTGAGTCCAGTGTGAAATAACAGTAATAAACAAATGACTGGGTTAAAGGTGAGACAAGACAAAGCTACGCTACTGTAAGGGCGCTACATCTGACCATCACTGATTTCTGTGGATGACACTATTTTCGGAGCTATTAGCCCTGGCAGTGGCTGCTGCTGGTGTAAGCACGGGGTGTGGGGTAAAGTCACTTACCAGAATAGAAACTTGAAAAACACATTTATAACAAGTTTGATCTGGTTTTTAAGTAAACAAGATGAGCAGTCTTGTTTTCCCAAATGCCAGTGTATTCCCAAATCGCAGCTATTATGTCTTATCGTTTGTTAGCCGCATCTGACAGCTCAGTGGTGTTATTCGCTAGAATGTGTTTAGAATTATGACGGCTAGTTCAAAACAACCTGAAAAAAACACTTTAAATGTGTCTTTACCCTGAAGTGCTGCTCAGTTGCTATTCTTTTCTGGGAAAACATCCTAGTCGTGCGCAAACCTGATTGAAAGCAGGTGTGACATCATTCCAAACCTCAAGAAATACTGAGACAAATGGGTGAAGACTGTTAACAGTTAAAAAAAGTTCCCATTTTCTTGTTTTCCAGGGAGGCCACTTCTGGGAAGCATGACTATATTAGTATTCTGAGCTTTGTGGACAATCTGCCTTTTACTCTGACTAAATGTGTTCAGAAAATATAAAAGGTATTCATTCATTCATTTTCTTGTCGGCTTAGTCCCTTTATTAATCCGGGGTCGCTACAGCGGAATAAACCGCCAACTTATCCAGCATTTGTTTTATGCAGCGGATGCCCTTTCAGCTGCAACCCATCTCTCACACTATGGACAATTTAGCTTACCCAATTCACCTATACCATGTCTTTGGACTTGTAGGGGAAACCGGAGCACCCAGAGGAAACCCACGCGAACACGGGGAGAACATGCAAACACACAGAAATATCAACTGACCCAGCTGAGGCTCGAAACAGCAACCTACTGTACTTGCTGTAAGGCAACAGCACTACCCACTGCGCCACCATGTCGCCTTATTAAAGGCATAGTTCATCCAAAATTTACTCACCATGTTGAATACCAATGTTAAAAAGATTAAACCATTGACTTCTATATAGGAAAAACAAATATGGAAGCAGGCACAGGTCGTCAACATGACTTAAGATTAACATTTTATGCCAGTGTCGGAGGACATTGCATTTTGGGTGAATAAGAAAATTTTGTTGATGTCAGAACCCAACGTCAGACCGACATTAGCGCCCAATGTCAGACAAATGTTGGATTTTGATCACTTTCCAATGTAACCAAAAAAAAAAACCCCTAACATCAATGTCTAATGATGTTTTGGCTTGACGTTGTGCGAATGTTACCAATATGACATCTGTGGAATGATGTGGAATTTTGGTTGCTATACCTGAATAAATGTCAGGATTTGAATATCAATATGACGTTGGATTTAGATGTTTTACGTTATCTCTTGTTATATTTACTTGAATAAATGTATGCAATTTAGCTTTTCAGTCAAGTTTAATTAAGCTCAATCAACTTTTTTTCTATAGCTTCGTATTATAAGTATTATAATGTCTGTTATTGATATCATGTAATATGGTGATAGCAGATTGGTGATGACATTTTACAGCAATACATATTATATATGATGGTATGTAATTGTAGCAGTGGGATGTGACACTGACAACAGGGATGCGGATCTAAATGCAGGTTTAATAAGCAATGATCAGACAAGCAACGGTCAATGCAGGGGCAAACAGATATATACAGGGAATCCAGAGTTGTAGTCGTATAACAGGCAGATGGTCAAAAGGCAGGCAGCAGACAAGGAGAAAACAGATAAACAAGGCGAGGATCAAAACACAGCAAAGCAAGACAAAGGAAAGAAATTGTAATGTCACAATCCATCTATCCATCCATCCATCCATCCATCTAAATTACATTTAAACATATATATATATATATATATATATATATATATAGTAAATGATGAACTTATTGTGTATTCATTGTTTATTCAATTTAGTTCAGTTGCATATAGTTACTTGCATATAAGTATATATACACTTTCCATGCAACTTTATGAGTGCTGACTGATAATACATATATTTAAAATATTTAAAATGATTTTTTTAAATAGATAAAATGCTTTTAAATAAATACTTGTCTATTAAAATCAAATGTTGTTCACCTGTTAATATTGTGTATTTACGTTTTAAGCGTGAAATAAGTAAAAGACTGACTCAGTGAGGCTGGAAGTGCAAGCATGTGCTCATGAGTTTATTCGGGTGTCTGGAACAGTCAGAGGGGTTCGAGTAGTAGGATCTCTGTCATACTGGCTTATTCTGGTTCGCTCCGCATTTACTTGGCTGTGGTCCAAGGTGAGTGGTTTAAAACAGAGATGAAGAAGGCAGCTCAGCTCACACCTTGTTTGTCGTTTCGTTGAACAGTTTTGGAAGGGGGGACAACTTGGCCTGGTCCACAACATTGTGTGGAATATAGTTACCTGAGTTCTTCCTTGCCGGTCTGAATGTCACGTCAGACTCGGGATTTCATAACATGTCCTGAAGGTATTTTTAAACAGCCAGTACCAAGAGAGCGCTGTAATTACCCCTAATCTACTCTGTCAAAGGTTTACATAGAAATGACAAAAATAGCTTTATGTAATTCAAAAATGATACACACCTGAATGATGACATGAGAACATACTGGTAAAAACAAACAAAGTGTGAGTTTTGGCTTTTGTTTATTTGTGATCTGTTTACATTGACAAAAAAAGTTATTTTAAAGAATATAATCAAAATATAAAATATACACATATGTTAACGCAAATTGCAAAATATAACGCATGTGTTGTGTTACACAACATAGGTCAAAATGATTGATTTTCCTTTTATGCACAAAATGATCAGAATATCAAGTAAAAATCATGTTCCATGAAGACATTTTTGTAAGTTCCGTTCTATAAATATATAAAAACGTTTCATTAATATGAAGATTTTTCCATTAGCAATATGTACTGGTAAAAACATCATTTTTTTACAGCTTTAAAGTCAATTTTCTCACATTTTTGAACCCTCAGATACAGTTGTATCTTATGTAAATATTATCCTATTCTAACAAACTGAACATCAATGGGAAGCTTGTTTAAACATATGTCTAAATCTCAATATCAAAAAATCTACCGTTGTTGTGGTCCATGATCAGATATAATGAAATAGAACTCATATCAGACCATAAAATCCTAACAACAAAAAAAATCTTAATAGAAAAACATGCAGCATAAAAACACCTGAAACAAGCAATAAGCATGACCTTTGTAACCCCATGACCCCTGTCTTTCGGTCAGAGATGACCTCTGAGGTCAAAAGTAGGTCAGTGACCTTTTGTATAATGTAATAGTATGAGTATACTGTCTGTCATATACTGTACACTGACTCACACTTATTTTCCACTGTAATTGTCATTCTACAGAAATATATGCAAAAACATAAAACATACAAAACACTATGAGAAGCTGCTGGTATCGGTGTCATTTTGTCTTGATCACAATGGTGGCTAAATCCACTTGGTTTTCGGCTTTATAAGGATGAGTTTTTGTTTGCTGTAATGGTCTACATTCATGACATCAAGGGACAGTAAACACAGTGCCACAGTATTCTAGAAGCTTCTAGCTGGCAGAGTAAGCAGGACAGAGGCATCTTTCTGCAGTGAGCGAGGACAGTATTCCAGACGTGTCTGTCCTGTGACCTGCCTGCGTTCTGGCTCCGGCTGCAGCCGCTCTCTGCATGTGTATTATGTCAGCTGGGGAAACAGGAGCCCGTCAAAGAGAATCCCAGCAGGCAGTAATGCACAGCTGTTCTGGGCAGCACAGGATGTTTTCCTGAAAATTAACGTTTCTGGTTTAAATTCCTACACTGAAAAATATATACTTAAAAAAAAGAAATGACTGTAAGTTGTTGCAGATAAATTTGTTTTCCCCAAAGTATAATTGAACTTTGGTGCAAAATGTAACATTTAATTGAATCTAAATCGAAAAAAAATCTTGTGATCAAGGAGAAAATTACATTCAAACAAAGTTAAAAAAATGTTCACAATACATTTTTATTTTGATACAATGCTAACAAAGTAGTCTTGCTTTGGAGCAACTTTAAAACATAACTGTAAATTTACTGTAATAAATTTGTCATTTTTGGCCAAATTATAATTTAGACTTGGCTGAAACTGTTTTTTTTTTAAATGTGAATCTAAATATTTACTCTCTCACAAAAAACAACAACAACAACAACAACAAAAGCAACTACAACAACAACAACATTCAATCAAAGGTAAAATATGCTTTTTATAGACCATGAACTAGGCAACACGGTGGCGCAGTAGGTAGTGCTGTTGCCTCACAGCAAGAAGGTCGCTGGTTCGAGCCTCGGCTGGGTCAGTTGGCATTTCTGTGTGGAGTTTGCATGTTCTCCCCGTGTTCGCGTGGGTTTCCTTTGGGTGCTCTGGTTTCCTCCACAAGTCCAAAGATATGTGGTACAGGTGAATTGGGTAAGCTAAACTGTCTGTAGTGTATGTGTGTGAATGAGACTGTATGGATGTTTCCCAGGGATGGGTTGCGGCTGGAAGGACATCTGCTGCGTAAAACAAATACGGCATAAGTTGGTGGTTCATTCTGCTGTGGTGACCCCAGATTAATGAAGGGACTAAGCTGAAAAGAAAATGAATGAATGAATGAATAGACCATGAATTAATTGAATTGGTTCAATTTAAATATTTATTTAGGAAAAACAATAATGGTTTACTAACAACTAAATGGTAGGATTTTTCCATATTTTCTCCCATAATGCTAACACACACACACACACACACACACACACACAGAATATATATATATTTATAAATTCATTTATTCATTTTCTTTTCAGTTTAGTCCCTTTAATAATCTGGGGTTACCACAGCGGTGTCACATCCTGTCTCCTTTGTGTGTTTGTTTTTGTCATGTGACCTCACCATATGTTCCTTTTTTCCAGTTCCCACCATTAGTTAATGTTCATCACCTTCACCTGTGTTCATCCCTTTTATGTAATCCAGTCCAATCATCCCCTGTGTATTTATAGTCCTTCATTTGGTTCATTCACTGTCTGGTATTTTGTCTATCATTCTGTCTGCCTTGTTGATGTCTTTGGTCACCCTATGTTCTTCCTGTGTTCATTCATGCAAGTTATTGTTAATACATTTATGTGATTGATAATTATGCAATCCTGTGCCTTCCTGCAGTGGACCCAGTCATAACAAGTGGAAATAACCACCAACTTATCTAGCGTATGGTTTACCCAGCTGATGCCCTTCCAGCAAAACTGTGATTATCTATCTATCTATCTACAAAAAAAGTACTTTGAATGAAATGCCTGGTAGCTTCTTCTGTATTTTTTTTCAGTGTAGTTCTAAACAGTATGGCTACTAATAATGGCAGGTGTTTGCAGAATATGATTTTATCAACCCATTTTATCAACCTTGATATCGACTTGAAAAAACCATGTCAAAAATACAAAACAATATGATGTCAAAACCTTTAAGGGCCCATATTATGGATTTTTGAAAATGACCTTCCATGCGGTGTGTAACACAGCTCTAAGTAAAGTGAAATGTCCAGCTAAGGCTTAAATCTGAAAGTGCAAAGTGTTTAAAACGATTGATTCATCTATAAAAGAGTCGACTCATCGTTGTTTAAATGAATCGTTATTAGAACGAGTCTTTAGCCGTTTCGGCATGACGTGAACACGAAACATAAGCCCCGCACACTAGTTGCGCGCGCAGACCCTGGGAAAATTGAACTCCCCGGCCCCGCCCACAGACAGGAAGAGAAAGTGGAAGACAACAAGCACTGTATCAAGTAAAATAAAAAACAAGCACTGTATCGCAATAAGTGTTGTAGTATAACCAGCGGGACAGCAGTGACGTGTGATCTGAGTTTGATGGCAGTATAAAGATTTAGAGAGAAGTATGGGAGATTTTGTAGTATTGGTTTTCGCGTTTTGCTCTTTGTAGACGGTCCCTAAGGATCGGTCTCTTTGCCGCCTGCGCATACAGTTTAATATAATGCGTCCAGCGCGTAGGCAAAGCTTATTTTTAGGAAAATAAGGTTGTAGGTGATTGTATACATTGCGACGGTTGAAAAAAGGTGCTATTTGTGTAGGAACAATGTTTCGGTAATGAGTTATTGATCCCGTAGACGCTATGCTCTGAAGTGCGAGGGAAAAGCTGTGTTATTTTCCCTACCTGGAAACCTCTTTTCCCTACCTGGAGTGGTTGAGTTTTTTTTGGGGAAAATACCTGAGAATTATATCCCCAACATGGTGCTGTGTTCGCGTCATTTCTCTGAAGAGAGCTACACCAGCTTACAACGCGGGATTTGTTGCACGGTTGTTGTTAAAGGATGGATCAATACCCAGTTTATTTGGACCAGCGTGTTCTTCCAGTCGTGTTCACTGTAACAAGGTAAATATGGATGTAGTTGTCTGTATTGTGTTTGCTCCGTGCAGCATGTAGCGGTAGCCATTTAGCTTACTGCCGAATGTAACTATTTGTTGGCTTACAATAGTCCATGAAGTGTTAATTATTACTGAATGTTTGTTTTTATGATGAAGAATATAGCAATACGCTGTTGTACAACTGCAGTAATGTTTTTCAAAATGTTCTGGCATTGGGCTGCTGACACAAATGTGACGTGGTGACGTAAAGGAGGTGCTTGGGGAAAAAGACTTGCTCAGACGATTCATATGAGAGTCGGTGGGAAAATGAGGTAAAAATAAATAGATATTATAAGACATCGAAAGTGTTTTTTAACCTTGCATACATATCATCCTGTTGTTTGGGACTTCAAAAAGTGAAATTTTACCGTTCTCAACCCAACATATGGGCTCTTTAATGTCTGTTTGACATGAACACATTAATGCTCTTTTAACCACCAAAAAAACAACACAGTTTAATTCATCTGAAAGCTTCAATGACAAATTTACACTGGATTTTGTATCTCTACAATGCATGTTGTCAAAACTACTCTGTGCAATCTCTACCTTTGTTTTCAAAACAACATCAAATTGACATTGGTTTCAAAAAATACATCAAAACTGATTACAGGACATTCCTGTAAAAGATTTATGACATGTTAATGCTAAGATGCTAAGATTGGATTTCAATTTCATGTCCTCTTGACTTCAAGTAGTCAATTGACATCAAATATATTTGCATTTTTACATCGAATCTACTAGGAGTTTAAGATTTAAAAACTGGGTTAGGTGCTTCTACATTAGTATTCACTATTATTTCCTGAGTTTGGAAATACTGTACAGATACACTTTTAAAAATACTATTAGATGCTTTTAAAGAAACTAGTGACTTTACAGTACTTAGAGTAAACCTGCTGCTTTAAACTTAAATCAATTAACTATGTGCACAATTATTATTAAATTAATTAATAAAAAGTAAAGTCAATTTGTCACTTTTAAGACAATGGGTGGGCGCCACGGGAGCGTAGTGAATAGCACTTTCGCCTCCAAGCAAGAAGGTCGCTGATTCGAGCCCCGGCTGGGTCAGTTGGCATTTCTGTGTGGAGTTTGCATGTTCTCCTCGTGGTTGCGTGGGTTTCCTCTGGGTGCTCCGGTTTCCCCCACAAGTCCAAAGACATGGTATAGGTGAATTGGGTAGGCTAAATTGTCTGTAGTGTATGAGTCGGAATGTGTGTGTATGGATGTTTCCCAGAGATGGGTTGCGGCTGGAAGGGCATCCGCTGTGGCGCGATTTCAAAGCTGAATGTTAAGAGCTAATGTCTTCGGAGCTAATGTTCTGATACATTCAGTTGCTGCTCAAATCAGTCTGTAAAAAAACAAAGAAATATTTAAAAAATATATTGTTATTCATCACTAACATCCCCAACGACATCAATACATAGTTTCATACTGCAGTAAAAGTAACTTTGTAAACTTTCAACATCAAAAGTAATAATACCCTACTAGACAGACAACATCATATGACGTTAATATTAGGTTAGATTTAGGTCACCAGTGTCTAAGAATAATGTTATTTTGACGTCAAAAAACAACTTTTTTTTTTTTTTTTGGAAAGTTACCAAAATCCTATGCACAGCCAACATCTTTAACCAGCATCATATTGATGTCAAATACATTTATTTTGTCAGGCATAGCAACCAAAGTCTAACGTCTGATAGATGTCATATTTGTAATGTCCACAAAACTTCAAGCTGTAACATCATTAGACATTGATATTTTTGTGTCGGAAAGTAAACACAATGCAACGTCTGTCCAACGTTGAGCATTGATGTCAGCCTGATGTTGGACATCAAGCCGATGTTCTGACGTCAGAGGGAATTTGGCCAGCGGGGTTACACCCCTACTCTTTTGCAAGAAATGCCATGGGATTTTTAATGACCACAGAGAGTCAGGACCTCAGTTTTAATGCCTCATCCGAAAGACGGCGCCCACTGACAGTATAGTGTCCCCTTCACTTTTACTGGGGCCTCAGGACTCACACAGATCACAGGTTGAGCGCCCCCTGCTGGCCTCACTAACACCACTTTCAACAGCAACCTTGTTTTCCTATGTGGTCTCCCATCCAGGTACTGACCAGGTTCAGCCCTGCTTAGCTTCAGTGAGCAACTGGTCTTAGGATGCAGGGTGATATGGCTGTGGCAAGGGAAGGAGGATAGAAATTCTTGATTGTAATGTTGTTCAAGGCTCTGTAATCGATACAGGGTCAGAGTCCCTCATCCTTCTTAAATACAAAGAAGAAGCTCAAAACGTCATGTAGAAGGGTGGATGTATCCCTGAAAAAAGAGCCTCTTCTATGTACGCCTCCATGACATAATACAATTTGAAAGCACTAACAAACGTAAAATATCAATTAATTACAAAAAACCTGATTACATAACGGATATATTTTACAGAGAAAAGACTGTGTGGGTATAAACAGAACAGACAGACTGTACAGAGCGCCCATTCAGAAAGCAAATATTCAATATTAAAATCAAGCAAGAATTTCCTAGAACTTCGCCACTGTACAAAATCCATTTTGAACGAATCATAAAAAGAACCGATTCAAAAGAATGATAAAAGTATATCAGACATCACAGTGTCTCATACAGTACATTCTGTAAAATGATATTATCACCCCTTCTCGTGCCATAGTAGGTGATGCTTGAAATACTGAAAGTGATAGTCTGGTCTATCTATATATACATTTCTTACTTTCCTGACATGACTGCAAATTCTGAGTCATGCAACCTCAGAAAAGTTTGTGAGAAATGCCGCCATGACACATTAAGTGTTACGCAACGTGAAAAGACACCTGGACTCTGCAATCCCCTCGTCAGATGGGATTAAACAGGGGTCCTCTTACACTTCCCAGGAATCTGTACCATAGTCCCTTCCAGGAGACAGAATGTCACGGAGGGAAGTTCATGAGCTGCTCTGTCTGAATCAATGACAGAGAGAAAGCGAGCTGGAAATGCCCCGCGAGTCAGTATACGCTGGTTCAGACTGGTTTCTCTTGCACAGCGCAGACATGTAAATAGCAGTCTGGAAATCTGCCAGCATTACTCACCATTCTCTATTAAGGGCTAAAGAGAGAGAGATTGAGGAAGTGAGTGTGGGATGCCGACTAACACTTCCCAGAGTCCATAAGTTTGTCTTTGTGTCAGCTTTTGCATGCTGTCAGATGCTGGTGTGGAGATGAGCTCATGAAGTCTACGGCTTTGATCCTTTGTTTTTTTTTTGTTTTGTTTTTTGAAGATAACATGATTTAAAAACAAAAAGTTGGAGTTATTGGATTTAATTGAGTAAATTTAAGCTTGCTGTATTGACAGACTTGTTGTCAGAGATTGACCTGGTTATTTGATTGATTAGGTAGGTCGTTTGTTTTCATATGTTCTGTTTGATGTGAAAATCACAAATGCTTTGCAATACACACATATGTAACATTTGTCATGTCAATAAAGCAAGCTTAACTTGAATTAATTGATTGATTTGATTGACTGGGTGATTGAAATGATTAGGAATTGACTGAAATTAATAGTATGCTTGAGAAAATTTTTAAACACAGTTATGTGTGTGTGTAAAGTTGTAACGCATTGGTAGATGTCTAAAATACATTACTGGTCAAAAGTATGGACATATTTTTTTAAACATTAAAAAATATTAATGTTTCCAAAAATTTGATTGTCAGTGTTCATATTATTACGGGTTTACAGTTTTTTTTGGTAATATATATATATATATATAT